>QFEU01007135.1:11080-30071 GCA_003316345.1 Tricholoma terreum | reverse complement strand
TGGAATGGATGGGATGATATTAGCGAACATATAGAATGTGGTGAGATACTTACGGTCTGCAGGGAAGAGACGAATGTGATAGTATTAGCGACGACCAGGCAATAATACAACGATAAATTTACTGTCTATAGGGACACCACGGTATTAGCGAAGACCACATAGCAATGCACATTAGCGAGGACTTCCACGGCATTGCATGATGACACTCACATTCTGTAGGCAAGAGATGGACGTCATTATATCAGCAAGGACCACGCAGCAGTGCTATGAAAAATGTACCGCCTGTAAGGAAGCAATGGAAGGTATTATATTGGCGAGGACCTTCACAACAATGTATGATGACACGTACGGGCTGTAGAGAAGAGATGGACGTCATTATATCAGCAAGGATCACGCAGCAGTGCGATGAAAAATGTACCTTCTGTAAGGAAGCAATGGAAGGTATTATATTGGCGAGGACCTTCACAACAATGTATGATGACACGTACGGGCTGTAGAGAAGAGATGGACGTCATTATATCAGCAAGGATCACGCAGCAGTGCTATGAAAAATGTACCTTCTGTAAGGAAGCAATGCAAGGTATTAGCGACGATCACGCAGCAGTGTGATGAAAAATGTACCTTCTGTAGGGAAGCAATGGAAGTGATTATATTAACGGGGACCACGGAACAACCCAATGAAACACATACAATCTGTAGGAAGTAGTGGGAGCAACTATATTGGCAAGGACAGCGCAGCGGTACAATTAGGGACTTACATCCTGTACGGAAGTAACGAACATGATGGCATTAGCGAGGACTTCCACGGCATTGCATGATGACACTCACATTCTGTAGGCAAGAGATGGACGTCATTATATCAGCAAGGATCACGCAGCAGTGCTATGAAAAATGTACCACCTGTAAGGAAGCAATGGAAGGTATTAGCGACGACCACGCAACAATGCGATGAAAAACGTACCGACTGTAGGGAAGCAACGGAAGTGATTATATTAGCGAGGACCTTCATGGCAATGTATGCTGACACGTACAGGCTGTAGAGAAGAGATGGACGTCATTATATCAGCAAGGATCACGCAGCAGTGCGATGAAAAATGTACCTGCTGTAAGGAAGCAATGGAAGGTATTATATTGGCGAGGACCTTCACAACAATGTATGATGACACGTACGGGCTGTAGAGAAGAGATGGACGTCATTATATCAGCAAGGATCACGCAGCACTGTGATGAAAATGTACCGGCTGTAGGGAAGCAATGGACATGATGGCATTAGCGAGAACCTGAAAGGCAATGGGCGACGACAGTTACCCCCTGTAGGGGATCGATGGATGTCACCACATCAGTAAGGATCATGCAGCAGTGCAATTACCATCTGTAGGAAATGACGATCTTAGCGGGGACGAGGTAGCCATGGGATTAGACACTTACAGTCTGTGAGTGATGATATTCGAGGGCTTGATATAGATTTGGGCAAGTAGTAACAGTATAGCACACGAAGGTAATGAGCAACGACAAGCGTGGAATAGACGAGGTCGACGTGAGATATATATCATCTTCAGCGCCAAAGGAAACCCTCTGCCCAAGACCCCAGACAGCGTCTGGGACACGAGGTACGAACTTAATAGCATGCTTGTAGCGCTTCTTCTAACATCCTAACAATGAACATGTCCATTAATCGATAGTCGATGTTTCGCTTTGACCAGCCAACTCCGCCTTCCTGGCCAATGTCACTCACTCCTACTACACCCTCCTCAACTGACACAAGAGCCGTCCGTCACCACAACCAAAAGCGAAACCTCTACACTCCCGCTATTCCCCTCCACGCTTCTTTCGCCTCTTCTCTCGCGCTGCACTCCTTCAACGACATCGTCATCTCTGGCGGGGAGGCCGTGATGTGGAACGGCGGTGGGGATGTAGGCTTCAAAAGTGGAAGTGGAATAAATTCGGATACAGAAGGTTGCTCACGCGTAGGTGTCGAAAGGTCGTGATAGTCGCCTAACCATTCTGTTTCTTCCACGTGATTGAACTGCGTCATTTTTACTTGCTTCTCCACACTTTTCCGTGTCCTTCGTCTTGCCCAGTTTGTGCTAACTGCGCCTCTCATATTTCACAGCTCATCGTGGCAATCCATCGCACATGAGCAAGCACTCTATATACATCGACGCGCTCATGTACGTAGTGCGAGGGAGTCTATCATTTCAATTACGATCTCCCCAAAGTGCCATCCAGATTCCAGTCCTCTTGATCACCGGACGTTGATAATTTCCCTGAGCAGTATGTCTTATGTTCCTTCGCTTCTTTCTCCTTCCCCACCTCTGTTTTTTCTCTTTACCTCGTATGGCAGGGAGATTGATTATCGTTGGATTATCGAAGATGCGGAGCCTTGAGTAGCTGACAAGTAGTGCCGTTGAAGTCGGAGTTGGCGACGTCACAGAGGTGCGGGGTGGTTGCGAAAATCCGAGTTCCCTAAGACAAGCCATAGCCCTGTATATGGTAACTCCAATGATTCATGATGCGTGCGGGTTGAAACGTTGACCGGTCGTTTGCTGATGCCGATTATATATTATGGATACGTGCCACAGCAATACATCTAAAGGTGCCAAAATGACCAACACGAATTACGCCTCTTCCTTTCCTACTTTACAACTAGGACATCGCAAATCGGTGGGTGTCGGATAACAACAACCTTGCGGACACTAACCACGAATTCGCTCTAGTCACGGTAACCCTCCCACCTCGGCCCATGTCAAGTCCCACAGCAGGTTGCATTCGTGCCAACCCAGACATTGCAGGAATTGGCATACGAGTTTCCGTTTACATCCAAGCCTTCCTGAATTTGGCGTGCGCCATCATCTTCGCGAGGGATGGCTGGATATCTTCATACGAAGGCGCTGTGCTCTCCACAACGTCCACCAATCTTTTCCTGATTGGATATGGTCTCCTTATTAGCACGTTCATCCAGAAAGCATCTGCCGCGATGAGTATCTATCACACCCTCATCGTGCTCAACTTGAGCTGGATCAACGGCCTTAGTGCCCTCCTTTTCGTCATATTCACCGCTCTCAGTCCAGTGTTCGACGCTCTGAGGCTCGGATTCGTGGATGGAGCGTTGCGCACGAGATCATCCTCCAAATATATTGCTCCGGTTCTACTTGCTGTCTTCCAGCTTTGTGGAATGGGTGCTCTTGGCGTTAGGGTCTGGACCCAGATGCCCACCAATGATCGGCGAACTTGCGAAGCTGGGACTTTCCTGACCGTTTTCGGTCGAGATCTCTCGGTTACCTCCACGTCTCTTCGTAACGGCTCAATAGCATTATACTCTCTTATGCTTGTTCCATTCTTGAATCTCCTCCTCTTCGTCATCGTCATGGCTGGCTTCTTGACCATAATACTCCTTTTATCCATCCGCTGCCGCCCCAACAGTATAGCGCTCCTCACTGGTGGGGCTCTATTCGCTGTGCTTCTCGAAACCGTTTTCGTTGTTGATACAGAGCTCTTGATAAAAAGAACCTCGCCGTGGGTGACGGGAGACGAGTCGCAGTGGACATTTGGCCAAATACTTGCGATGACGATGGTGATTCTGCCTCTGATCGAGACAACGAAGGCTGTGCGCAAGGGTTGGGGGAATGAACCTAGGAGTCAACATCTGTGTACCGAAGGCAGCGTTCAGTCTCAATCAGAAGATGGCCTACCTTTGGAAGAAGGCTCCCGCCCATAGACATTTTGCCGATACGTCTGCTCCAGGCCTCAGCAACGTACCAGCTCTTCAATCTGAGTTCCGATTATTGGCAATGCCATATAGTTCCAAATTGATACCCTTTGACAATTTCGGCACTTACATTACAGGCCATGACAACCTCTTCCATTTGCTGACTGCATTATGTTCGGTATCCGTATCAGCCTATACATATTGGTTTGGCCCGGGGACATCAGCTAATTCCAGCACACATTAGTAGTTACTTATGTCCATAGTATACAACTAATCCGACGAGCGTTTAGACCCATAGTACACGACTCCGGACTGAAGTAAACATTTACCCTGTAAGAGACATGGGCTGACATTGATGAGAGGCTGTCCATAACTTATGGGATGACCAGTTACATTAAGGGAACACTGAGTTGCAAGCAATGTAAATATTCTAATGTTGAGGTATTTGTATGAGTAGAGAAATTAGGTAGTGTAATTATCTAAAGATTGTTGATGAAAAACACAGCTATGCTTTCTTAGATCGTCTGAAAGATGGGAGAAGACTACCAGTACGTATGCGGAACAGATAGGTAAGCATGAAAATGCAGGATATCTAGATACAACAATGTCAGCAAGGATACAAAACACCCTGGAACGAAAGAAACGCACGTTGAACAGTGTGAACACCATCATTAATCCCAAGTTCCGCCAACGATGACTATAAAATATATTATAATTGACGGCCATCAGGTCGTCTGTCGTTCGTACACCACAGAAATTGCAGGCGGAGGTTGCGTCAGGATTTGTCAAGTACCCGCCGGCGAAGGAAATGTATGGGTCCATGTATTGGCCACATGTCTGACCAGACGGAGGTGTTATGTTGACGAACTCGATCGCCGAACAGTTGATTTGTTGTCCACCGATAGCTGAGCAGTTGTCAATACGCTGCATGTACCGAAGACGAAGGATGACGTACCTTGACCTAGCAAACCTTCTATAAGGTATGTGTATGGAGAAAGATGATACCTACGGGGTGATCAGTGAATTTGTGACATTTCCAGGTCACTTGGTCACTTACATCCACTTCCACCAGCCCAGCGCCCTGAACGGCTGCATAACTCCATTGCTGTGGATGACCTGGTGTGAGACATACGGTGAATTACGGTACAGGGAAAATGCTTACAACATGATGACAAACGAGAACAAGAGTGAAAACAGGAGAGCTGCTATTTCGGCTGTAGGCGCCATGGATGCTATAGCCTTCACAGAATTGTTAGAAGCGCGATGCGGGATGAAATGCGACTAACCTGTCCGATTGTCGTGTAATAGATAGGTGACACAACGCCCAACAAGAGATACGTGTATCCAGCACGCGAGGACTCAAATCCAACAGTCCAGTACCAGCAGAAGAAGAATATTGAGGATCCAAGGATGTTCCAAGGTAATTCAATCAGGATCTGGGACGTCAAGAGTGCTGTCCAGCTGTACATTCGGCTCGCTCGCTCGCGGACCTCATAAATCGACCTCATGGCGATATACGGAACTTGTAATTGGTTTGCAAGCGGAACACTGGATTGTACGGGGAAATATTAGTGTTTCTGGGAAGACGTGGATAGATCATACCTAAGGATGGTCGCCATGAAGATGGACTAAGACGTATTACTAATGAGTCAAGAGTACGACAAGAAAGATAGAATGACACACGAAGAGCTTATTCTGGGTGCCTTGTTGGCTATCCGACGAGCTGAAGAACGTGAACCCTATGAAGAGGCCCCCGAATGCATTAAGAACCAGTTTTGCCATCAGATAATTCGTATCACGCCAGTGGGCTTCCGCGTCGCGGTTCAACAGTTGACTGGCTTGGTACAACCATGGCGTCACGAACTCAGAATGAACTACTGTTTCGACAAGTGGACGGTTGCGGCCTTCAGAGTGGATGGCATCAAGTTCCCGTTGCAGTTCTGTTGCTTCCTTGGACGCGGTCCAAGTTTCATGCCAATTGTATTCGCTAGTCGCAGTTGCACCAGCGCCTATGACGTCGAGCATGAACTCCGCACTGGCAAGCAATGAGCCCAAAGAATTCAGGAGTGCAATGCGACGTACGGATTCTCGTCAGATTCACATTTGCGAGAACCATTCCTCTCCAAGTATTCGATGAGCGTTGTAGCGTTTTGTCCGATATCGCCGAAATATACAGTCTGGCCGCCTTTCCGCAGGAGGAGCAGTCTGTCAAATACCTGCAGATCCCACGATCAGGATCCATAATAGCAACAAGCCGAATAAATGCGCAAACCTGAAAGAGCTCAGCAGATGGCTATATCGAGCCGGGACGTGATGAGTATTATGGAGAAATGTCCAAAGAAGTAAGGATACCTGATGAATACTATAACATGATGTCAGGACAGGATCTAGAACAACGAAACGGGAGCGTACGCACGTGCACAAAATTGCTTGACCATTATCTGCCAGATTTCTGAGGAATGACATAATACTCCAAGCACTCTGCGAATCAAGCCCTGACGTTGGCTCATCCAAGAAGAGCAGCAGTTTTGGCTGCGTAGATCATTAAGACGGATAAACTGCTATATATGTTCCAGACTTACTTTCGCTGCTAGTTCGACTCCGATCGTAGTTCGTTTGCGAAGTTCAACGCCGAGAGAGCCAATAGAAGCATCCGCATATGTTTCAAGTCCGCACATTTTCAGACACTTTTCAACGCTGAAGCATACGAATCAAGATCTGCGCAGTTTGGGGCGAAGGTGACATGGACTTACTAGGCTTCTTTTTCTACCAGCGGAACAGACATAGGCTGACGTAACTTGGCAGAAAACAGTAGAGCCTCTCGAACAGTTGCGGTTGGAAGATGGGTGTCTGACTGTTGACAATAGCCGCTGCATCGGTTCACTCAATCAGCTATCAATCTCGTCTGCATGGAGTCAATAGAGTACGTACGTCTGCGATTGGAAGTCCTTTGGAAGGCCTTGACCATTCACGAACTTGTCGCCGGTCACGACACCGACGTTGACACGCTCAGCGAGAACATTCAGAAGTGTGGTTTTTCCTGCTCCGGATTCGCCCATCAAGGCAGTCAGTCTCCCTGGGGCTACATACCCCGACACGTCCGATAGCAGCTTGCGCTCCTCGTGGCCTGATATTGGCACGGTGTAGTCGATGTGTTGCCAGGAGAAGATATCCGTGAATGCAGATTGTCGCTTCTCGCTAGCTTCCACGTTGCCTTCATTTCCTGGAAGTGTCAACTTTTCCTCGAGCTGCAATGCTTCTTCGTCCGATGAACCAGGCTTTTTCACCGCCGTTTTCTTCGACCCTCGTTTGAATAGCACGGCGGTAGTTTCATTGGCAATGGAGGTGTTGAATTCGGTGAAGGCAAGAAGTGCAAAAAAGAAGCCTGCACCAAGCCCGATAAGGATACCAAAGTTCTAAACGAATTGAGTGAACTCAAGCCACGTTACGAAAATCATCACCATACCATCCAGGTATTTGACCACGAATATCCATAAGACAGCAGAGCGAACTGAGAACCCTCTACAAAGCTTTGACCAGGGACAGCTCCTACCGTCGCACAAACCTGATTAGATAGTTGGACGTTCTCATATCCGGGACCCTGAGGCACAAGGTTGGAACAAGTACCGGTCAGGGTACGGAATTCGCTCGTCAACAACGCCTCGAAACTGTATTCGCTTAGTCTCGATAACGATCAGACTACCAGAGGTGAGTACTTACCCATATCGGACTGGCTATGGACAAGGTACCAAAAGTTAAATGATATTCACAGTGGGTAGCAGCCGAACTTACATTGATGTATGTTAGCCAACGCAATGCTCCAATCATCGTCGGTTTGGGAATCATATAACCTAAACACTGTCATTGACGGACCAATACCTGTTCAAGGGGGGCACTTACCAGTGTATATCGCCATTATGAGGACAGAGATACCAGCAAATGTCTGAGCTATTGCTTCGGATTTGCAAGCTGCTGCGAGTGCACGGAACCACGCCTTGATAGTGATACCCATCGAGAAGAGGAAGAGTATGAATACACTGCATCAGAAATTAGCGTGCAACACATTTCACCACGAAAGGTTTTACGAACAAGAATTGACCCTGGACCATCATACGTTAGTAAAGGTAATATGAATGACTTTTAGGCTTACCGCTGATCGTTGAAGGCCGACCATGAAGTATAAGATGACACTGAATATGATAGTTGTAACGAATGTGATAGGCACGTCCACGAGGGTGAGGGCCAGGGCTTCGACGAATGGGTGGTACAGAGCAGCATTTTTGTGCCTCTGAAGGATTGGACGTTGGGCATATAATGTAGGAATTTCAGCCATAGCAGTCAGCGAAGTGAAAAGCAAAGAACTAATTCAGTGGTTAAAAAAGAACTCTGGTAAAGGGGAATGAAAGTACGTACAAGAATATGACACCACCGCGCGAGAAGAATGAGGACGTAACATCTGGCGAGTTGACAAAGACGCTGCCGACGATGAGCGCCTGAAACATGAAGGAGCTGATCCAACGAAATTCAACCGAGATATTCAAGTGAGACCGATTCGTACTCACAAGAGAGTCATTCCAGTAACAAGCATATCACCCCGAAGGATCTGCAAGCGCCTAAGGATCACAGCGCGAGCCTGCATAGGAACACTGATTATGTAAGGGCTGAAAAGAAAATTAGACGTAGTAGGAAGCACATAACAAACAAAACTATTACCTTTTCTTCTTTAAACCTTTTGCATGCTCTGCATGGGCACTCTCCATGAATGCCGACGCCAGGTTGGTCTTGCCAACGAACTCGGAGTAATATGATTCCATATCAGCCTTATTGACATGGCCAAGCTTCGAATTCTTGAAGTGCTCTGCAAACTCTGTCGATGTTCTCGGCATCGCCGTAACGCCCGCACGTGGGATGCGTCCCATTGGATTGGTCACAGAGACCAAAAAGTCGGCCGTCGTTTGCCTGTTAGCAGGCTCATAACTGCAGGTCACGGTGCATTTGAGGTTTCGTACACAAGCACGAGGTTCTGAGAACGTACCCCATATCTATGAAGTACTGCTTAGCCTGATTCGCAGGGCCGTAGTACGCCATCCGGCCCTCGTACAGGACGCACACCTTGTCAAAGTGCCGGTACAGAGATTCTCCAGCTTGGTAAAGTGCGAGAACGGAGGTCAATCTGAATACATCAGTAGCGATGCGCAGAGCGCGAACGAATTCAAGAGCTGTGCTGGAGTCGAGTCCACGTGTCGAGCTTCAGCATAGCGTTAAGAGACCAGGTAGGGTGATACTCTAAGCATGACTTACTTATCCCAAGCGGTAACACAACTTCTCGTGGCTAGGGCTTCGGCAATAGATACACGCTTCCTCTCCCCACCGCTGACGCCACGAACGGCTGCATCCCCGACGGCCGTCCCCCTAGCATGGTTGAGGCCAAAAATCGTGATGAGGATGTCTGTTATGAGCTTCGTATACTCCTCCCTCGTATGGTCTAGGCGGGCTTGCGGTGTTCTCGTCTTTGCAGCAAATTTGAGGGTTTGATCGACAGTGAGAGTAGGGAAATGAACGTCGTCTTCTGGACAATAGTGGACGTCAGCACGGAAATACTTTTTAAGATCCTCGGGCGAAATCGAGTCATAGTAGACATTGCCCTCCACGGCGTGGTATTCTTCACGTAGGTTCGCGATGGTCTTTAGCAAGGTGGAACAGCCAGACCCAGGCATCCCCAAAACCACTGGTTGCCTCGTCAGCGGACATACAGAGATTTCAGGACGAGGACCTACGGAGCATCTCCCCGGGGCGAACCACGCCCTCGAATCCGGTGAGGATATCCCGGACAGGTGGATGACGCGCGTCCTGAATAGCTTCAAGGATAGTGAAAGGATTGAAAAGCGAACCCAAGGTAGGTTGATAAGAGGCCGAAGCACCAAGCCCCACGACTCGGAGGTCGCGGAACAGAACACCGAGTTCTCTATTCTTGATGTGCGCTTCCTCCTTCCTTAAGGAAAGTCATTGACCTTACTACTTTTCGCATGGAATAAAACTGCTCACTTTCTAACGAGATGGCGGACAGTCTTCTCCAGGTCTAGGCCTTCATCCACATTGAGCCCTGCCAAGGTTATACCCGAGCTCGATCTTGACTGAAGGTCCCCTTTCTCGTCAGAGTCGGGTAGGACGTCGGATATAGACTGTTCAGTCAGGAAATCATCCTTAGGCTGTTCGGCCAATACCCGTCGAAGTTCTTCGACGCCAGCAGGGTCGAAGAAATCGACGCCTACGCGAGCAACGGCAGTTTGAGTTTGGGGGTTGTTGGCAGAGCTTGGTCCTTCAGAGCGATCGATGACATTGGACAAGTTGGACACCATTGGCGTCTCAAATCCACCTTGAAGTATACTTTGGCCAGATGTGGGGAAGATCGAGGCTCTAAACTTTTGTAGTCTTAAAACCAGTCATGAAATCCCGGGCCGCCGGTTGAGAAAACAAGGGCAGGTTCTCCATCAAGACTTTATGAGGTTTAGTAAATCAGTGTGTATGTTTGGAGTTGGCCACTGGCAAGGAGTTTGATCCGCAATTTGTAGGACGTCCGCGATCAGTCGGCTTGCCTTTCAGCCATAGCCGGCGCCTACGCGACTCACATTTAGTAGACTAACATCGACTGCGCCATAAGATGTAGTTATTTAGTCTCATCGTTGGCTGAGGCCTGACATACCTTAACCAGCTATAGGTCCTAGTATGGAACATGAGATTTGCTGGGTGCAGAATACTGTTACGAATTTCTTACTCACATGTCTCCACGAGTCCACGAACTCGAAATGACGACGACATCCAGGAAGTGACTACTAACTGCCGATGCAGCCAGAGCCATGGACGCGTAAGTGCTGCGCAAGTACGGCCGGGCACACAGTGGCACTATGACTAAACTGAGAATGACAAATCTTGATTACATTGTGGTTCGCACTCCCGATTCTTGTTATCTGTACGCGTAGGAAGTCGGCATAACGGTGCAAGCACGAGTGGAGATGGCATTCCAGCTTGCAGGACTATTTGTTACTCTCATCAAACGAGTCAAAGACAAGCAAACTTTCGTTCACTTCAGAGTCCAGACATCCTATGGCTAACGCATCGTATTCGACATCTCGTGAGTTTTTTTTCTCCCGCTTTTTACATAACGTTAACCTTCATGTTAGCCACTGAAGCCTGCTGTGCATCACCAATTCCATGATTCAACCGTGCTCGCAACCCAGATGTCTTTTTCTGTGGAAGTGGTCGACAGTGCATCTTCGAACCCAACGTTCCTCCGAACATCTGACAAAACACCTTGTTCTCAACGGAGTTGAGTCACGAACACGCTCAGCAGCGTGTACGTCGCAACAGTACCCTCCACTAGTCTTCTCCCCTCATGATGCTGTCATATCCGCAAACGCACTTGCGGCTCAAGTATCTCACTGACTCATTAACTCGCTCTGTGCGGAGGCCTGTATATTACCTGTGCAATATCGTGCTTACTGTAGGCGATATATCGGATCCTGCACACTATGTCCATTTCAGCATATTACCTATTCGCGAATGCTGAGCCAGAGGAACGAAACACCTCGCACATATAGGGACAGGCCGAAGGTTCTTGCGTTGCCGTCCTCTCAGTCGGATGTTTCCCTTGTTTGCCCTGCTCTCAGACGGCTTGTGCTGCTTCCCGGCTACTGTGCTAATGGTGAGCAATTTCCTTGCTCCCTCCACGAGATATGGTTGATGGGCGAAATAAACGTATAGTAAAGTCTTGATGACTACACATACAAATCAGTCCAGCCCTTGTTCTATATAGGTGGCTGCACTTATCCAAAGATTTGCCAATGATTGAGCCATTCCTGCAACTGGCTGCACTGCCACAAATAAGCTGTTCCTGGGCCCATCACAGAAGGCTGTGCTCCTCCTGGTACGTCGTACTACGTGGTATATATGTGGTCGCAGTACACTGCCAAGTACTAGGAGCGTGCTATGCCCTCGTCTCATCTCCCGAGCGGCGGGGCGCGATATTAGCAGGACGATCGCTTCTGTAAGAATCTATCGTATGGGACATGGCGTGCCACTTGCTTGCACACAACACTGGACAAAAGTGTCAAATAACAGTTCGCCCTGCGTAACCTGAACAGTGAACTTGTATGACTGGCATCTATCCCATTTCGTTGTCATGCATCTCGTCAGTTACCATCGTCATGAAAACTGTTTCATCAATCGTCCATTATGACTCCCGAAACATGATGATGATGACGGTTATAAAGCATCAAGTCAGATCGTGGCTATTCCCAGGAAGCTGGTCTTTCTCTCTCGCTCACCAGTCGTGCATAATTTTTTTATTCGGATTGCCACATGCGTCCAACGACGGCTTTAACCTTAGTGGCTCTCGTCGTAGTCCCAATTCTCGCACGACCGAGTCCATACTCCAGCGGCGGGTCCACCAATCTGAGCAGACGTACCAACAATGAAATTTCCCGGTATGAACGAACAAACCTTTCGTGGAGAGCTGAATTTTCTGATACTATCGCTGACAGACAGTGCTTTGGGCCAGGTTGCAATGCGCCGACAACTGTCAGACGGTCCGCAGATGCCCAAAATCCCGTACAGGCTCCAGAGCCTGAACCTGGGGCGTCTTCAGACTCCGACTCCAAATCGGCGCCCGCCCCGCCTACTCCCCCAGCCGCTACTCCTTCGTCGCCATCGAGCCCTCCCCCAGCGACAGACCCGTCGTCAGCATTAAAATCTGAACCTTCATCAGGGGCTGGCGCATCCTCGCCGTCTTCACAAGATCCCGTTGGTCTACCAGCCACCCACACCTCACCCACGAAACCAGCAGGTCAGAATAAGACACTCACGAACAAGACAGGAGGGGGAAAGGCATCCAAACTCGAGGTCACGATGGTTCAGTGGGTCAGAGATCGGTTGTTTGAAGTATTCTTTGGACTTCATTTGGGAAAAGTACGATCCCTTCGGGCAATTACCGATATTCTCGATATCGATTCCGTAGCGCATACTGGCACCCATAAATGAACCCCGACGGACCCGCATCTATCTCATTCGCTTCTCGATTTTGGTGTGTGTTGTTTGTCGGCTCCACATTTCCGACTGTGATTTCTGATGGAAAAATTTCCCGACGTTTAGACGACGGCTCTGTTTTTGAACCGAGACCGACCCCTTAATAAGGGGTTGAAGCAGATAACTTCGGCAACCGCGGCATTCCTACACTACACGCAGGATCATAATTCTTGTCCTTTTTTGTCCAGCTCGATTGAGATATGGCATGTGCAAATCAATGAATACATTATTACTCTGCCCAATGTGAGCTTAAAAAAAGTCCACGGCTACCGTAAGCATGGAATCATCATCAAGCATCGAGCATAGTCCAAGCATTCTGTCTACGTGCCTAGCACTTACACACATGTAGTAAAACCGCAACCCTGCGCCCGAAACGTGAGAAATATATCTACGTATTGCAAACTTTGAAACGTGATGGAAATTATGGTCAACTCCAACCTCGAGCTCTATATGTCCTACGGGCTGCAGGGTACAAGGAAACATTTGAAAACTCGATTCATTCATACATACAAGTAAATCTCAGATTAAAAACAAAGGACTACTCGACCTTGACTGGAAAACGCCATAAAAATAAGTGTTCTTGATGTGACAAAGAAGTCGTAATGCTGTAGGGTATCTACATATCCGAAGTTGATGTATGCTTGTACAAAAACTAATGTTCAGCAACCCGGGGGCATCGGGAAAGGGAAAACGGTAAACCAACGACCTAACATCGTCAAGAACCATCTACCCTTAGATGCGAGCAGGCTCTGCATTACCGCAACGACATCTTGGATGGGCTTTTACTGATTCCCGTACTCGTACCCGTTCCCGCAGTCATCCCTGCCGCATCCATCTCCTCTGGTACTGGCAACCCCGCCGCACTCGCTGTCCGAATGCTGACCAGCACCTCCTTGCAATACTTGAGTTTATCATACAGCCTCTGGTTGAATTTGATCCTTTCCGGCTCGACGCCCTGGAGCGCTGACGCGGGCTTGAGCGACATCGCCATAACCTCGCTCAGCGTCCAGCGAGTCATCTTGTAGTTCTTATCGATGTGCGTAATGGCCAGTCCATGCGAAGAAAGAATGACTTTTGAATGGTCGTAAAAATTGAACTGAAGAAACCGTGTCATCAATCGGACGAAAATGAAGGCGCAGGAAGAATGAAACGAACCTGTAAAACATCGTGACTTAGCTTAAATACAATAACGTGCTTCATCCTCAGATACTTCTGCACCCACTCCATACCCTTCGCCCGCCCGACGTCCTCGAACGTATACTCGTATTCGCCATACAGCCTGTCCATGATGTAACGCTCGAAATGCTTCAGTAGGTACACCTTGCTCTTCAATTCCTCCGGATAGGACTCCACCGTGTGTTGTTTACGAACATACACGGTCCCCTGCCGACGTGCAGTGATATAGTCAAAGTGCCTGTAAGGAGATCAGCGACACGACTACCCAACGAAGGAGAAAGGACATACTGCTTATCAGGACTCAGAACAAGACTGGTACTGTCGTTGAAATGTACACCCACACTCCCATCAGTGAGGGCATATCCCATCCCATACTTATTACAGTAGTCAACCCACGACACGATGAAGACTCTCTCATGAGGGAGCGGGAGATGCGCATCATCGCGTGGGTCGCGGAACAGTTTTCCTGCGAGCTTTGCGTCGAATGCAAGAGAGAGCACGTGAGCTGCGGCATCAAACCCGCTAAGTTTCGGTTGCGCCACTGATGACGGTGGTGGTGGTGGTGGTGCGAGGGATGTCGTCGATGGAGCTATGAGAACAGAGGAACTGTTAGAATAAGGACGGGAAGCACAATGAACAATTATCTACCTGGATGAAAGGCATGTTCCCGTTCTCTCCCTACGATGCGAGTCTCTCTGTCTCTTTCTCTCTCTCGTTCTCTAGCTCTAACGGGATTCGCGGCAGGAACAGGCGGAGGAATGTTCTCCCTGTCTACCGCCTTCGCTCTAACCCGAACCCTTCCCTCTACAAACAATTCTTGCTCGGGGAACTCTTCGTCCTCTTCCCTCACAGGCGCCATCTGAGCCACAATACGTGCTTTCTGCGCTTCCAGCTCCTTTGTCCTAATTCTTGTCTCCTCATCGACTGTGTCCTCCGGAATTCCATCGAGTCCCTTCATCGGCGGCCTCCTACCGAGTGGCGACTCCTTCACCGCCTGCAACTTCCTCAAAAGTGGGCTATCCCTCGTGCCACTGGGATAGTTATTCGTCCCCATCAACAATGGCTGTCTGGCGGAGCTCAACAATGCACTAATGGGTGAACCCGGCTGCACAGCCTTCTGGAACTCCTTCTCCTGTTGGGCGATGCTAGATGTCATGCTCTTGGCTAAGCCTGGAGCAGCAGCCATGTTGACGTCGTCAGCCGCCTTGGGCACAGCGATGGAGGTAAGTTGATCCTCGTCGAGCAATGATTGACGACGTAGACGCTTGAGGTTGCTCAGGGACGTCGACCGCGAAATGTGCCGAAAGTCAGGCGGAGAGTCGTGCGCTGAGGTGGGAATGTAGGGCGGGACGGTCCCATCTGTGAAGAAAGGGTGGTCAACGATTTCGTGTAGCGTTGGCCGCAACTGTGGGTCTGGAGTCAAGATTTGCGAGATGAGGTGTTGGGCGTTAGACGAGACCGTCCGCTCTGGGGGGAACCCATAATCATTGTCTCGAATCCGTCTGCGAAGGACAGTAAGCAAAAATATATTTACATATTTCAGAATGCTTACTTGTAAATGGCTTTGACTTCAGACGTCTGGAACGGAGGACGTCCGACGACGAGCGTGTACAGGATAACACCGATTGACCAGGTGTCTACTTCAAAACTATGCCCATTGGCCGTGTCGAACAGCACTTCTGGTGCAATATAATTTGGGGTCCCGCAGATAGTCTTCTTGCGCTCGCCAGGGTTCTCAATGAGCGCCGCCAAGCCAAAATCGCCGACCTTGACATTCATGTTCCCGTCTAGGAATAGATTGCCGAGCTTCAGATCCCGGTGAATTACTTGGTGGGTGTGCATGTAATGGCAGGCCCCGATCAATTGCACCATGAAGAAACGTGCTTCAGGCTCCGTGAACCGCCGACGACGCCGTAGCATATCCATAAGCGATCCGCTTGCGCAAAGCTCGAGCGTCATGTAAACGTTCTCGTTGTCTTCGAAACATTCCTGGAACCTCACGATGTTCGGATGTTCGAGGAATCTGTGGATCTTGATTTCTGCGTATAACTGGGACATACGTTGTAGAGCATTGTTGAAGGCGAGGGTAACGGAGGCTTACCTTGGTTTTTGCCTTTTTTGTCTTAAGGGATGACTTGGTGACGACTTTACACGCCAGGCGTCCACCGCGGGGATCCTTGACCTCGTACACACGAGCGAAGCCACCCTATTGTAACAATCAGACGTATATCACACTTGTAGATAAGCGTACATACCTCGCCTAGAAAACCAACACGGCTGAACTGAAACCTGCCACTTTTGTCACAAATGATCTTGGGTGGTGAAGGAGGGGTTATCTTTGCGTTCTGACGAGGGAGAGGTGGTGAAGCAGGCTGTTTCTGCTTCTCGTGAGGCTTCGGGGGGGTGGCCTGTGGATTCATGTTTGGAAGGTGGTTGACTGCGTTTGTGAAGGGGTGACGCCGTGAAGGAGGAGGTTGTGGCATTCTATTGTAGGCCTGTGCCGAATATACTTGGGCCATTGCGAATTGGCCTAACGCCTTTGCAACGTGGGGGAAGAGCAAGTGGTGGAAGAGATATCGAATGGAAAACGAGGCAAACGCGTTGCACATCACGTGTTGGTTCAACAACCACGTGATCGCGTACCCGTTTGTCGCTTATAGTGCGTCTAATTCTGCGAATCCAGTTCGTTCGGCTCACCTCGGTCACTCGCTTAAACTTCAGGACAATTTCGCGCTTGATTGACACATGTCCTGGCCTCCGCGAGAGAGCATGCAAAGTAAGTCAACTGCAAACAAGATGCATCCTTATGCTGAAGGTGTACTAGAAACTTGATGATCAATCCCGCAGAATTTGGGTGTGATCTTTGGTTGTTATCCGAATGTCCTAAAGATGGAGGTGGCATGCAATGTAAATCCACTATTCTTGAAATGCATTTCAAATCAACAGTATACCAGGAAATCAAGGCCAAAGCTAATCCTGAGGAATTCTTGAGCGCATCTGATGAGATCTATACTGGTGTCAAGGAAGAGGTATGCAAAGTAAGTCAACCAATAATGGACCCCATTCCGTGCTAACACTTTGCTAGGATCTTGAGGTTCAGGCCAGAGCCGACTCCACAAATTTGGATACTGGTACTTGATAGAGCGCATGATCGATGAGGGTTGTTGCTGTTGCTTCCTAGAAAGCTTAATACGGTCAGTGACTGACCGTCCTTCTCATTATCCAAAGCTTATATAGACTATCACTTAGATATCCGCACGCTATCCATGCCGTTTCGTCCCTCCCACTACCAGCGTGGTACTGCATTACACCCTTCATAGCACCCCTTGCCTCCATTGCCCTCTTCGCTGTCCCCCTCCACACCTTCATCCAACTCACTCCCAATCCATTGCTGTCCTAATCATCTGTTTGGATTGTGCAAAGACAGATAGGTGTCCCAACATCAGGAAAGTAATGTGCGATGAGGCCGAGGTGGGTGCACTGCTGATAAAAAATATTGTGTACTAAGCATGGAACCTCCAGGCTCTATATAAGAAAGATCCTGAGTAAAATGGTGAAAGAGAACCGTTACGATTGTAAAGATCGCTTATAGGAAAGATGTATGGTCAAGTCCACCACAAATGTGACAGGTTCCCCTTGCCAATGGCATGCCGGGATTTCGGGATTCAGGACGATCCAAAGAAATTCCGAGACCCTGAGCTGATTGTCCTCATCTAAGTTAGCATGCCACGTAAGTCCCCTTGTCAACAGGGGTGTTCAACACTGATGTTTTTTCCAGGAAATTGTGGCTCAAGCATTATGCCGGATGTTTCCAGGTATGCGTCCAGGTATGCGACCAGGTGAAATATCCCTTGACTGAAGCTTTGTGTCCTGTGCTTACAGCATATCAGTTTCTCGCCATCATGATGTTTCCAAGGAATATAGTAGTACTCAGAAGAGCTTATCTATTCTGTCCAACTCCGGTTACGGACCTGAGGAGGAGGAACGTCGCTGGCATGTGGCCAGTAGTAGAGAATATGATCTTTTTCTCAGCGTATGATTTGTTGAAGGTTTATTTACTTACAATTGTTCTGTATGCCCTGAATAAACTGATTGGCGTGACGTCGATGTGCTTCAGGGTAGGATACAAAAGTCGCTAGTGGTCTCCAGTAATTTCGCAGGATTTATGAAAGATCAGGAAGAGACGTGTTCACATGCCAAGTTGTCCAGCATCCAGAATGGTTGAGCACATAGCCCTATCGGTGGTAACCTGTATGACAGGGCCAGCGGGCTCCAGTGGGGTACGGATGAGATAGATCGAGAGTCCAGACGTTGGCCCACCATAATTGTATTTAACCCTCATCACCAGGTTGCACCTCCTCAGTCTGGGCTTACGTGCACGCTACTCAAATACTTCATTATGACTCAATGTAGTCTACTACAATCAATGAGTCATGAACAATTAGAAGGAAAAGGAATCGAGAGTTGGAAAGAAAAATAATTAGTGATTCGCGAGATGACTGGAAACAGTTGAGTCATGTGAGTTTTACAGCTCTGGCTGTGAAAACAATCTTGTTTGTTGAAAACGATGGGCCAAACCTCCACTCATCTGGATTATCTTTGTCGGGAGGGTCTATGGCGGATATACCTGATTGCAAGAGGTATTAGTGAATTGGGGGTTGTATTCGAGAATGCTCACTGCGGGCAATTTCGGAGTCGGAAGTTTCCCAGTCAATGCCTATTGATTTTTCTGGCGCATCTTCACCAAGGGCGCATGTTGAAGTTGATGAGGATATCTCAGATTGTCCATAGTGAGAGCGAACTCCAGGGTCAAAGTCTACATTTGAGAATGGCATCCAGAACGAGCAAAGGAACTCACCACCTGTGTCACTGGAATTACCACAACCTGCAGCCCCATCTCCACCTGCCACTTTTCGAGGCTTCTTTTTTCCCTTTCCAGCATTACTTTTGCCACCTACGCCCTTCCTCTCAGACTGGCCATGACCACCTTCACTTGGCCCACCACCATTGCCTCCACCTACACTT
>QFEU01007135.1:0-10995 GCA_003316345.1 Tricholoma terreum | reverse complement strand
GCTTAGAGACCTCCTGCTTACTGGTGCTTAGAATCGTCGTTAAGTCATATTAAGCATGTTCAAGTGTTGGTAAGAAAATCTCGGATTTTCCTGATGTGGGTGTATAGAGACAGGAACGCCAACGGATGACCAAGCAATATAGGATTTCCCGTTCAGATCACTCGGACTCGGAGTCGTGCGAGTCAGTATCAGTCATAGTTCGTCCGACTGTCCTCCGCCGCGCGTGAGGTCCGATCATAATGTACAATCCATCATTCCTCAACCCTGCGACTCTCTCCATGTCCTTCTCCTCACAAGGAGAGGTATGAAAGATGCCCGCGTTCCGAATAGTTGTCGTGTGGGTGTCATTCAGACGAGATTCAAGCATATCAAGGGCCTGACTCAACCTATTCACGTCACAGGTGAGATATTCCAGTCTGGGCACCAAGCTACCCCGCCCTATCATCACAAGCGTGTCATGTCCTAGTAGAGTTGGACCATAGAGTGTCAACGACGTGAGCGTTACAATATCCCGGAGTACATCCTGGATTATAGGTTCCAACAGCTGATTTCTTGTGCTCAGCTCCAGATTCTGGAGCTCAAGAATGTGTGAGAGGAAAGGGCGAAAGTTCTTAACCCATGAACTTGATTGGAGGGACGGGCAATCCAACTCCAGCGTGATCAAGCCTGGAAAGACAAAGCCTTGCAGCCACGAGACAGATCTTACGCGAGTGGTGAGCCGGAGCGTCCTGAGGTTAGGCAAGGTGGTAGGGGCATCATCTAGACGGTTACCGGATGCAATGATGCAGACTTGGCAGCTGACAAGAGAGCTACACTGGCGTAGCATCGTGTGAGCGTCAGAGAGCTGGATGTTGAGATCCCTGGTCAGATGGAGTGCCGTTAGCTGGGCCCATGGAAGAAGCAAAGTATCTGGTTTAAACCCAATGGAGGTGGACCGCGGGGATATTAGAGTGAATTCTCGTAGCCTGCTTGCAGCTTCAAGTACGGCAAGTGTGGGAACGGAGTCGGCAATGTGTATTGTCACAGCTTCCAAGCGGGCAAAAAAACCGGGTGGGATATCGTAGAAGATTTGTGATGATGAAGGATTTTGGATATCAAGTGCAAGCGCCCTAAGCCGACTTTCTGACCGCAGCAGGAGATTTCGCAGCATCTGTGAGATGGAGGTGGGCAATTTGGATCGTGAACGGCACTGGATTGTCATCGAGATCATGGACTGTCCGCTCCTAGAAAGAATGGTGCCCGCGTTTCTGGTAAAGTTGAGAGTGTTGAAGCTGTTTGAAATGTCACCAAGCTTAACTTCCAAGTTATTCCACAACCTCAATATCCCAAGTGCCACGTTTCTCCACCGCGAGCAGACAAGGAGAATATTGTACGGCTCATAGCGCTCAGCACCATTCCCAGATACTATGACGGGAATCGCCTTGGGGGCCAACCACACAAATATCTCGGCTATAACATCTTTTGGAAGCTTCCTGTGTGGCGCAACCGCTACGTGGCACGAAGAAAGCTGCCCCGCGACGTTTTTCCGCTTCGAGACTAGCCCGTTGAGCTTTTTTCTGACCTGAGCGATTTCGGAGTCCAGGGTAAGAAGTCGATCGTCGTAACTGGTGATGAGCGCACGGATGGAGCGTTGCTCGGGTTCAGGTAGAAGGTTATTGTGGGATAGGGCTGCAGCAAGACTATTACTAGGTGCCGCGGAGCTCGACGGATATTCTTTAGCAACGCTCATCGTGATTGAGGTAGTCGATGTGTAGTGGGCCAAAACTGGTCTGTCGGTGGTTTCTTCACTGGAACTGTGTGTATTGAGTCGAGGACAGCGAAAATTGGGATACTGTAACGTACGAAACGCTGAGAACTTGAAATATTAGTATGATGGGAGCCTCGGCGCGCCCGCACATGCCGAGAAGATTGATGCCATCGAAAATCCGATTCTTACTATGTATGATATCGATTCCTTGCGACGGTGAGGAAGGGATCTGCGAGGAATAGTTCGTTATTCGAAGTGATGTAAATCATTTATCATACGGAAATGACAAAAGAAATAAGACTTGGGAAGAACTTCATGGGCTGTAGCCTGTGACCGTGGACAAGCCTCTGACTCTATTAACTACATTCCAAAAACACATGTGCCACTTCTGAAAAAAAAAGAGATTTGACTTTCCTAATGTCCATGATCGTCCCGTTCTTGGCGCCACCTTAGTCTGCTGGATATCCAACAGCTTGCCTCGGGAACACTGATCAACCCATTCGACCGTCCAACATGTTCAAACCTGAAACGACCCAGCTAATCGAACATCCTTACTTGATGCTCCCACCAACACGGTGAATATTCCAGGAGGGCGCACCCAGCTCTGACTTGGAGTATCCCAGATACTGCATACAAAGCATCGAACATCAGCTCAGCTCAGCGCTCCGAAATGTGTACGTACCTCATCTCTCTCTTGCTCAAGCTCATACTTACAACCTCACTAGCACTGATGTCGAGGATCATCTCCTCGAAACCCCTCAACACCTTCTTCGGCTCCTTGGCACTGGGAGGGTATACTAGATAGAGCTGAGGGATCTCTGTGCCTGCGAATGCTCCAGTGTTCATGACGGTAAACCTGATCAGCTGCGAAGTGCCAGATGTGGTGATCGTCAAGGATGAGTAGGCAAAGGTTGTATAGGACAGTCCAAATCCGAATGCGAATCGCGGGGTGATATTCTGGGAATCCATGTATCGATAATCAAGTAATAGCCCTTCAGTATATGTTATCTGGAAATTATTACGATCATGACTAAACGGGCTATAATGAGATCACGAGTCTACTCACAGAGGGAAATCCAAGGCTGTTGTAAACGATGGAGGTGCCGTACGCAGATTCATCCTAGATGAAGCAGTGATATCAGACTCGCTGCATAGACAGTGGAAGCAGGCTCTTAACATCTGCAATGCTGAACGGAAGTCGACCGCTGGGGTTAAACTTTCCATAAATAACGTCCACGATTGATGGACCCGTCTGCTCGCCAGGAGCTCCCGCATATATGATTCCAGTAATATTGGGATGGTCGTTCCATCTCATGTACACTGGCCCGACGGAGTGGATAATTACAATAGTGTTATTGCAGACAGCAGCAACTCCTTGAACCTAAGTCGCCGATGTTGAGAAAAAGGAGAAGGGTGCAAAAGCCGAACGAACCAGATCGTCACCGTTATACCACAGGTTCAAGTCTTTTCTGTCACCTTGATTGCCTACGACTATGTCATACATGCCCAATTCGCCGCTCATGCTGTAAAACACGTTAGGAACCTATCCAACGAGTCGGATATCGCACTGACGCATTTACGAAAACAAACGCGACATCCTTCTCTCGCGCAGCATTCACTCCAGCATCGAGATCGTTCGAGAGCGACTGTGTGATAGTGGCTGAAGTCCCAACGAAGGATCTGATAGCGTCGCTCGGAGGAATTATGAACTCCAGAGAGTTGGATCCAGAACCCCACCTGAAAAGACAAGAGACGTCAGAAAAAAACTGCGACAAGACGATAGAAGATGCTGATAGATCACCCGATCGACATCGTCCCATCATTACACTCATTCAAACCGTTACATTTCAGGTTGGGCATCTTTGCATCCTGCCCAACGACAGCCATCGTCTTCACATACGAAACTGCTACAGGTAGACCCCTGATTGTCGTTCCAGATGGGTCACTGGTAATCATCGTACGGTTGTTCTTTAGAAGAACGGCCGAAGCGGACGCGATCTCGCGGGCGAGGGCGGTGTGACCATTGCTTCTGACAGACACACCCAGATTCAGAGGACCGGACCCATCGGGCTTCTGGGTATCAAAATTAGGGGGCGGAAAACCCTAACAAGGGAAATGAATTGAAGACTAAAAGTGTGTATACAAAATGGTTGCTTACAGTATCCTGCCCCAAATAGTACCATGATGTAAGTATGCGAGAAACCATTTCGTCCAGCCGCTGATATCGTCCATTCAGGACCATCCGAATGAATCAAATCAAATGATCAGGAAACTTACAGAAATAGACACGAGTCCACTGTTTACTGCCAGCTTCAGATTATTTCCAAACACACCGCCACCTGGGAACTGGGTAGTGAACCCACACGCTAGATATCCGAGGTAGTTCGATATCTTACCGATTACAATCCAATCTCCAGGCTGCTCCATGTCGAGCCCAGCGTTGGCATTGTCGCTTGGGAAATCATGGGTTGCGCCCCAGTCACTGACCACGAAGCCTAAGGACAAATGAAGCATATCACTTGATAGGATAAACTGATGTATACCTTTGAAACCGTTTGTCCGTAAGAGACCATCGGGCCCGAGTAATCCTGGATGATGACAGGACGACGTCCCATTCATTCGATTATAAGCGCACATGACGCACGAAACATTTGCCTATTATTGTGATATATAGTCTCGAAAATGGCATACAGTTTCGATCGGAAAGCTCACCTCGATGCTCCGGAGGAAGGGAGAAAAGTATATTTCGTGCAGTGTTCGGTCATCGACGTTTGCAGTCAGGCCATATCGCCAATGTTCTTGGTTGTTAGCGATAAGGTGCTTAGCACAGGCCTGAACGCCGACACTCTGCACACCAATGATTGTCTCAAAAGCACCCTCGCCATTCAAGTAAGGATCGGGGCCGAAACTATAAAACGAAGACTTTTCATGAAGAAGCCATCGAGGCTCTGAAACCTAGAAGTACTTGCCTCTCCCAGCCTCGGCCAGCTTTCGGATTACGCATCTTCATTTCATTTCGTCAAAAATACGTATATTCGTACAAAAGGTTCTCACAATGTCCATAGCAGGCCCCAGATATACACTTTGAAGTAACCCTTAACATAGTCGTAATCCCAGGAAGTGAAAGATCTTACTTGATACCCTTTGCACGAAATTCTTCACCTAGCGCCTGTCCCCTCGCACGCATCAACCTGCGACTAAAGGTTGAAGCAGTGTTGATCCCCGCTGGGAAACCCGTAACACCCTTAGTCAAGCGGACGCCAGCGGGCCCGTCGTTGAAGCAAAGTGAAGGAAGTCCGAGTCGTGCGACAGGGGTAGTTTCACCAACGCAGCGGCCTGTATTCACGTAATTAGCGATCAGAGTTCAAGAATCAGTGAGCACACGACCAACGCTTTGGGTTCAGCTGTCCTGTACCAGTGACAACCCCGATCTTTTCGTCCAAAGTCATTTGTCCTACAGTTGCATTGGCTAGGTCATAAGATTCCTTCCATGAGCCTAACAGGGGTCCAATCAAGACCCAAGCTGTACTGAAACGATTACGACGAACGTTGATTGAAAGCACGACTTTTCGTCACGAGAAAATGCAAGATTAATAACAATCTGGCCACCGACAAGTGCATTTTTGCGCTTGAACCTAAAGAATGAGCACAATTATATGATAACTTGTAGAACAATTCAACCTATCTCGTGCAGGGTTAATGATGATGAACGAAGTGATGGGCAGTTTATCAGGCTGACCATTACGCTATCGTGGTAGCTTTTGCTATAGTGGGTCCGCGAACTAATCACGCGCTAAATTCTACAAAGCCATCCTTCGCCAGAGAAACGCGTTGCTTGCGTCAAGATGCTCATTCTGAGCATCTTGAGTTCCTTTAGGTGGACTACCATCGCGACTTTGTCATTCGAGGTAGCCAGGATCTTCGTACCGCGAAGGAAAGAAGGAAAGGACGCCTAAAAGGGTCACGCATTGTCAGTACTTTTGCGGATGAAGTTCAGAACGGAGATGATCATGAACTTCTGATCTGACGACGAGCACATGACTCTGATCAAACGTCCCCACGATGTGGCGCTATCATCATGACTCAGCTTCCAAGGGATACGAGTAACCCCTGTCTCCTGCTGTCTCCTTCCCCGACACGCTTTTCATTCTAAGAGCGCTCAAGAACCTAAATACATGTATCTTGTAGGTTCTAAATCTCCTGTAACGCATAGCGATCTCCTCCAATGGACGCAGCGGTAACTGTACATTTCTGGCTGCTGGACCAAACTGGCCCGAGTCCAGCCAAATCGTGTGCTTCTCAGGACTTAAGCGGCAACAACTTCTCCCACCAGGGAAGGGTGAACGTTAACTCTAATAGGCTATGATAGGCTATGATTAGCTAGGCATGCAGGGTCAACCTGGATTGTCTCAACTTAAGTATGTAGTTCTTCATCGACGTCACTGCAAGGCCGCCACTGAGGCGAGCATATACAGTTGCGAAGGGAACTGACACGGCACCGTTGGAGACCGTATCTCGTGTTCTTTGTATAACCTTACCATTATCCCCGTCAACAGATTATCGTTTTTGGAGCACACAATGTCATCAAAACCGATATATGATGGATCTCGTTATCGGGCTGTAATAACGTTAACGAAGGCAGAAGTTCCCGTTAGGCCGCCGTCCTACTTAATTTCGAATATCTCGGCGTTGATCACTCCAGCTTGGAGACCGACATCCGTAGTTCTCTACCGCTACAAAAGGACGCACCGTAAACGTCGATCCGTAATTTTTCCCCGTTGCCAAGTCTCGTTTCCAATTGGAACCGGAACAAGACTGGGACAAAAGCGCTTTCCCCTTGATCGAGGTAAAGGAGCAATGTTCGAACACCGACTCCGACGACATACCTCTGACATTTGACCCTTTACAAATCCAAAGTCCGACTTCGACGTAGATGCCTGTGCCCATGGCCCGAGAAATAGGCTAGAAGGATAAACGGATCCCCCCGATTTTTTTCGTACCATTTAATTCCTCAGCATAAAATTTGAGCGAAGAAATCAAAAGAAAAAAATTACGAGGTATCGCCATGTCTCGTTTTGTTACCTGGACTGTTTCCAATTCTCGTCAACGGTGCCCACGCGAGGCTGCCAACCTTTTTATGGACAAATCCCTTGTTGCAGTACAGCAAGCACACTCCGCCATCAACGCTGAGTTCGTTGTTCTCCAAGGTCCACCTTGTGGGCGCCCTTGGCGTCCTGGATTTATAATGCCCGTATTGCCCACCCAAGGAAGCCCATTAATTGATATTTATCCCTTTTTTCCTCTTTCCTCCTCTCGATGACAATTCCGACCGTCGAAACTCTTCGACGTCGCTCTTTCTGTACCACTAAAATCCATCCCCCGCGACCTGTTTCGCCTGCCCACGCTCAGACTCCGCTTAACCACGCAGATCTTCCGACCCAACGCATAAGCCGCGCAAGTCGCTCCCCACCTTCACGAGTACGTCGCGAGAAGCGGAAAAACAGAACCCTGGAAGCGCAAGCGGCTGTCCCCTTTACACACGTTTCCAACTTCCACTCCAGAAAACTGCCGCCGTTAGGAACCCTCGCGCATAACCTAGATTCACCCCCCAGCTACGTCGATCCCTTTCAGGTGGGTCCGATGATTCCCGATAAGCATTAATCTGCTGACGATAGCTCCAGGTAGGCCAGACGGTGAGGGTGCGGCGTTTTCTCCAACACGAGAGCCGTTGGACAGATTGGGAAATTGGGACTATCGTTGAAAAGTCAAGGTTTCATGGTTTTGTAAGTGACATGCAACGCCCACACGCCACTCGGGTATCGATGCCTTAAAAATTCACGGCTCTTCTTCCTGCTGTAGGTTGGTACTAATGCGCGAGGGTATATCGTCAGCACCATTTGCTCAACAACGCGTCAATTAATTGAAAGAAAATACGCTGCCTTCCTCGCCGAAATTTGTGGCGTAAACGATCCTGATCCCGACATTACACCTGCAGAGTGCACGTGGCGGAGGAAGAACGCTGTAAATATTATCCTGCCTCATCGTCCATTTGCATAGAAAACTGACGGTGTCAAAGGATTGGATTTACACCCGTCTGCCACTCGCTGGAGCGATTCACGGCTTCTCTATGAGTAGAATATGGATTCCAGCATATGTTCTCGTGAGTCTTGTAAATCTCTACCAGTTGTAGTTTTTCTCACCTGTCCACCCATACTTAGGAATGGAACAACGAAAGGATCCATATTTCTTCTCGGGCGGGGTCGACAGCTGGACAAGAATTCGACGTGACCGAAGCACTACCTTTTACCCTGGAAACCGCCAATGCGTGTAGGCTCTCTGGATACTGCGTCATGGAGACCGACGGGCGATTGATGAGACCTCCCGGCCAAACCATTGTTCTTCCTATCGAGATTGGAAAACCGCTTCCTTCGTTTTCTGGCTTCCGACCACGCGATCATTGATCAGAGACCCTGATCTATCATTTACCACTTTATCATAAATTATTCTGCTGCAGCTTGTTGAGGTTCATAGCAGCTTCGTAAACTCCTTCGGTACTGGCTTGTTCCGGTTCTTTATGAATGCAGCCACGCCGCTTGTTTAATCGGAATTCTCGTTATTGACTGGTGTCCCCCCATTTGATAAAGGCGCCAGTCAATCGAGGCCAAGTACACGATTGTGCCCTGCCTAAACTGAACGTAAATTATGGTACATGTAATTCGGAATTTACCGTAAACTCCCGCGTACTTGTCGGATGAAACGCGCCTCAGCCGTACTATTTTGAGTTATCTACCAGGCTTCGAAGTATGCTGAGGACTGCTGAGGGCTGTCGGGTGACCTACTAGGCACAAAACGAATTTCCAAGACTCCAAAACAAGAGAACAATCCGAATTAGTACCCCCACTGATCAAAATGCGGCACATTTTGAATCTTGATTGCCGACTTGTATGAAGCCTATGCGTTGCGATGTCTTGTCGGACTCGGAAGTATGGGGAACCGTCCATATTTCCTTTCCCCTAGGCGAGCTCTGTACAGACCTTCATATCCGGTCTTCTAGGCAACACACCCAAGAGCTCGAGGCTCCAAGAGTCCAATAATCGATTATACAATTGTTTTTGCGCCACGAGGAGCCAGCTAAAAGTTGCAATTGGTTCGCGACGATCGGGAGTGGCGCAGATCATCACATTCCAAATTACCTGTGGATTGAGGACAGTCTGAGTCTGCTGACACTTGCGTCGATACATGATGGTATTACTAATGATATCAGTATAGCCAGCCAGTAAGTACTAGTAAACGGATGAAAAAGGATAAGTTACGGGGTTTGCCGCATCGATATCTCTTCCAAGTTCCAACACAGGACTCGAGAACCGAAAATATTGAAATTATATTGATGTGATATTGTCAGTTTGAGAACTTGAGGTTATTGTGATGCAAATCTATAGTATATGTCTTATTTGGGATGTTGGATTGCTGGTGAGCATCACGTGATTGCTATATACATGGATAATGTCGAATCTTATGTTGCCTCGCAATGAAATTCATGAGCACGTTCTACCTAAGACAATAGATTCGCATTACAATAAAATCAAGTTCTAAAACTGACAATATCACGTCAATATAATTGGCTCTCAAATCCTCTCTTGCCAGAGGTGCGAGTTTGGCCCAAACAAGCCTTTCAGGGATACACCAGAGAGCAGGTGGCGTAATAAACGTAGTGCAGCTGACTAGGATTTTATCGGGACCTGGTAGAGTCACTTGAGGCCCAGTACAATTATTCCCGATTCGAACAGATTTATTTCGTGATGCTTTATAAGGTAGGCGATCCTTTAGATGGCCAGAGACAATCGAGGAAGGTGACATAGATTAGGGATGTATGATTGTGATTACAAGTAGATGCAAGAGTGCGATGCTATGTACAGATCAACTTGCATTCGACCAGCTGGTGTGGATAATAAATTATAGAGACAAACTAAGAAATATATGTGGTCCGGGGGCCTGGGAGCTTGCGCCACTCACTGACTCCCACCATCAACCGCCTGCCCCTCGATCAGGTTCGCCTTCTCATCAGGATCAAGCCAGCTCTCCTCAACTGTCAGCTTCACCCTCCTGACATACTCCTTCATGTTTTCCCTGTATAGCTGTGCCGCCTCCGCATTGGCAGGGCTGTTAGGGTTGGGGTCATGCAGGAGACTTTGTATCGAGGTAAGGATCGCAGCGACGTCGTATGTAGGTGACCAGCGATTTTGGAGGATGTCAAGACAGAGTTCGCCATTTGCGTAGACATTTGGGTGGAACATTCTCGAGAGGAACTTGACGGAGGGAGGTTTGTTGGGGTATGACTCGTCAAACGTCAGTAGGAGCTTGAATGTGCCGTCTTCGAATGGGGTGTCCCCTGCAGTGGCAGACCAATCAGAACGAAGTGGTTGATGATAAGGTGGGTTTGGAATGCTTGCCTGGCCCAAAGATGACGGCGTTCCAGAGCATGATGTTGTCTGGACATGGGCTTCCAGAGATGCCACCTGGCGGATCACTCGAAAGGCGTTTAAAATCGCGAATGAGGCGTCGTCTGCAGTTGGTCGACTTATCCAGCGAGCATATTCAGTGATATGAATGCGTGAATTGTGGCTTGACTGACCATAGGGGAATGTACAGAATTTACAAGAAACGTGTGGTGAACGTTGTTGGCTGAGTCGTGTTTGTTTACCCTTGCTTGTTATTGAAATCTTGAACGGGCTCATCCCTTGTCAAGTTGTTCAATATATCATGTTTCTCTCTCATAACTCCAATCACTGGATGCAGGGCAAGATACCCCAGGAGTAGTATTATGGAGGTATTTTGGAAGTATTCTTAATACTGTCACTATACTTCTGGGGAAAGTATTTTGGCAGAATGTTACAATTTTACAATAATACTTCATTACAGCCTAAATGCCAACAAATCTTCATAATACTTTCAAAATACTTCTGATGCTGTATTTTGACATTATTAAGAATACTTCCAAGATACCCTCATAATACTGCTCCTGGGATATCTTGCCCTGCACCCAGTGAATGAAAGGCTCGAGCATCTGTATACGATTCTTTGGATACGGGTCTGCTCATTCCTTTACGAGGGTCTCACAGTATGAAGTAGCATACGAGTATTGAATATCAACTCGCACCCTCATGCCAAAAAAGTCCCATACTTTCTCTTTCATTCTTATTTGGTAGGCAGCTCAAGTTGTAGTGATGTCTGCAGTGCGCAGGTTGACG
>QFEU01007119.1:0-13407 GCA_003316345.1 Tricholoma terreum | reverse complement strand
GGAGTCCGCTCGGACTAGGGGGGGGAGTGTAAAGTACAGGGTAATCCTATCAACGGGAGCATGGATTCCTAGGTCATTAAAAGGGAATTGTCTTATGGAGAGGGTTGACGAATGGCACAGGCTCAATCCAGGGCAATTAGCAACATCTATGCTATCCACGGCTACTACAGTGGGAGGAATGTTATACAGATGTTTGGATGTTTCTGACCAGGAGGAGTATACTAGCATGGGAAGCCTAGAAATTTCCTACGATGAACAAATTGTCGAAATGGAGCAAAGGCTTATGGCAATGAAGGAAAAGAAGCAGTATACATCGAATCCGGGTATGCAAACCAGGGCAAAAGCGAAGGAAATGGGCTTGGGGTCTTCTAAAGAAGGTTCCAAGAACATAACACCAATAGTCATGGAAGAAAAGGAGTCCAATACGGAGAATAGACAGAGAATTCTTTCCAAGAAGCCCATAGAAAGTGATAAGGTGATGGAACCAGTTGTACACCCATTTGCTAATTTTCCGGAAGGAAACTATGCACCCTCTACTGGTAGGAATTATGCGGCAGTACCAGACAAGGCCCCTAAGGAAAAGGAACCGAGTTATAGGACAGAGGCAGCAATACAGAGGGCTGGAAATTTTGACGAAGTTTTCAAGAGAGTATTGAATTCTAAAGTCATCACAATGTCGGTAGAGGAATTTCTAGCATTCTGTCCAGAGGCAGCTAAAAAGATGAGGGAAATAACTACGCCTAAGAAGGTGGTTATCAAGGATATGGAACAGGAAAAGAAGAAGGGCGGGGTAGCTATGAAATACGAGTTGGATAGTAAGGACCTGCCGTTTATGGACACAGAGACTAAGGAGATAGTGGAAATAATGGAGCATGGGAAAATTGAGGAAGTAGCCGAGGCGAGAGAACAATTCAAGGGAGAAGTCAGGGAAAAAGAAGTGAAGGAGAAAGGAAAGGTGGCATATTTCAGTCCAGATCCGTTCGATGTGTTCTTAGTGAATTGCGATCAGGGTCTAACAGTTGCAAGGGAATCACACGCACTAAGGGCAATCATGTTAAATGTGAATGGATTAGTAGAGGTGGAAAGCATAATTGATCCAGGCTGTCAAATAATTGCGATGTCGGAATATGTGTGCCATGACTTAGGCTTAGCATATGATCCGACAATCCAGCTGACGATGCAATCAGCAAATGGGGAAACTGATCGGTCCCTTGGGTTAATTAAGAACATGGCATGTAAGGTTGCCGGAATCACAGTCTATTTACAGATACACGTGATACGCGAGCCCGCCTACAATATATTGCTAGGAAGACCATTCGATGTAATCACAGAGTGTGGTTAGGAATTATGCGAATTCAGACCAGACAATCACCATACAAGATCCAAACGTAGCAGGAAGAATAGCTACTATTCCTACCATAAAGCGGGGATCTAGAAGATACTTAGGAGAGATGGGAATTTGTGAAGGACACTCCAGGTATTTTCGGTCCTTTTGAGGACATTGAGGGAGAGTGTGCATTAATAATTGAGTTTGAAGAAAGAAATGAAGAAGGAAGAATTGTACAATATAATAAATTGGGATCAGATTTTTCAATGCTTTCCAAGTCAGAACAGTTACGGATTTTATCATTTCGCTATGCTATGGCTTGTGATCTACCGGAGGAGTTGCAGGAAGTGGTTGATTTAGAAAAGAAGAGGATGAGACGAGCTTGGATACAGGTTCCAGGATTTACTACAGAAGAATTATTGGGAAAAGAAGAAGAGAAAGCAGGAATAGATTGTATGATAGGGGAAATTACTCCAAGGGGAGTAGTAGCAAAGAAGAAATATAAGCCGGTAGCTAAGAAGGTTAAACCGGTTGTAACAACATTACCAGGACAGTATCGGATTATTCGGGAAATAAAAGGAGACCCATTGCAGGATATGCCAAAATTAGCAAAATTTCCACCGGATTTCCAACCAACAGGGCGGTATACAGAGGAAAGAAGAAAGGTGGTTGAAAAGAACCACAAGGATTTTCTATGGCCAGAGGAAGTAAAATTGATGCATCATTTTATGTGTCAACAAAATGAAGGTTTTGCTTGGGTAGACTTAGAGAGAGGGAGATTTTGTTCGGATTTCTTTCCACCAATTGATTTTCTGGTAATTCGATAGATCCTAGAATGACTTGAGTGCACAAAACCAACAAGTCCCTCTGGGGTTATGTGTGTGTGGGGGCGGTAAGATCAAAGACGCCTGCCAAGAAAGTTCTTTATACTATTCGCAAAGTCCTAGAAACACGTGCACTTGATTACGCAGCTAGAACGAGGTTCCTAATGTTCCTTAGTCCCGGCAACGCAACCGACACAATTTCCTAAACTCCCTAAGTCCCAGTAGACACACATATACTTCAACGCGGCTGGCACAATTTTCCTATCAACGCTTTTCCTAATATCTTTTAGGAAGGACTAAACAAAAGACTTGTCGATCTTAAACAAGTCTGAAGAATGTTTGAGACGTTTGAGGGCGCACTAAACTCTGTGAGGGGAACTTCTGGGGGGAAAGCAAGACCTGTATTTTGAGGCTACTTGCTCTACCTATATACGTGATAATTTGAAATCTCAACCATAGAGTAACTAAAAAGGCAAAATAAAGAATGAAAAATAGAATGAGACCTTCCCTTCGTCATCTGACACCTCCCACTCTTAGTACTATCCATTGATTTTGTCTTTCTGGTGTTCTTGTTCTTATCCGCTGATTCCTTATTTGGCAATTTGAAGTGCATCACCCCCGATCATGTTCCATTTTAAGATGTCAATGCTCGATCACTCCTCCATTCCCTTTCGGACATCCGTTGCGCATTGGACAGGGCTGCCAAGCATATTACCGAGCACTCTTGGCGGTCTACAGCACCGGCTTTTACACTAAGTCCCTTTTCTCGTGCATACCTTTCTATGCCCGTCCGCATTTTCTCACTGCCAAAATAGCTTTTGTGGTGTTTTATGCGCTCTCAGCATGCCGAGGTGTATCAACGACACTCAGTAAACACCAGTCCAATGGTCACACGGTCTGGCCCTAGTCGACTACCTGCAGCAGGCCATGTGCCATCAGCACCCCAGGTTCCATCGAGTAAAACTGTCGAGCCGGCTGTAAGGTTTAACAAAGAGGTGCAGGTATATCCTATGGGAGGGCATTGTAATCCCTCGGCAAAGGCGAACGTCAGGCCTGCTTTTGCCAGAATGACAGCTCCTCCGAATAGTTATAAACGGCCGCACCCAAAATCTGATGACAAAATGTCAGACGTTGAAACAGAATTGAACGTCTTGGATACGCCAACATCATCGCAGCAGGATCTAGACACAAGCACCTTGTTGAGTGATAGCAACGTAGAAATTGTCAATGGTCCTTCCACAAGATTTCAATCTTTATCCATCAAACACACAGGTAGCTGGTCATCCTCTCACATTTCCATGTCACAACTGAACAAGACTTCCGGGGACCACGCAGCTGATGAATCCCAGAAACCACATCCAACCCCTGCTGTTCAGGCCTCATGCTTGCCAACCCACGACAGGCAGAACGCGCCTGTTCCATCAACAGTAATACCAAGTGTCTTGCCCAGCAATCATGAAGGTAACCTTTGCGATCAAGCGGGCATACAGAGTCGGCGACGGGATCTACGTGATGAGATGCAGTGTCTAATATCAGATACGGAGGAAGCCCGGCAGGAGGTGTCGAAGGAGGTGAGTATGCCTGTGATTCACATGTACAATATCTAACACATGAGCAGGATTCAAGTTGGAGCATTGCTCAGGGCAGTGCTGCTGCGTATCACCTTGCGACTGCCACTGCCAACATCCAGAAGGAAATACATAAAGATTCAATTATGTTACAAGAACTGCTGGAGTTGGACAGGATACTAGAACATGCCTCGGAGCATGCTCACTCGGTTTTGACAAGAATCAAAGAAAAATCATAGAAACTGTTGTATTTAATCATAGAATTGACTTTCATGTTGTACTTCAGTAGTTCTTGTCCAAGTCTTGGATCTGACCTTGTAAGTCAATCCAGTCAAGATTCTTATACCCTAATTATTTCCTTCTTAATGATCTCTTTGTATTTGAGGATTGGAGATTCATAGCAGGCAAGCTTGCAACTTGAACAGATTTGACCGGACGGGGCTTCGGCCTTTCAGATTTTGAAAGTAGCATCTCTAACCACACAGAAGAAACAGAGTCAACGAGGATCTTCGAGGAAAGATCCATATGTACCTGGTGTGTAAGTTGATTCCTCCTTTGGAACCAACGTTTGAGGGTGTTTCTGTGAGGGGAATGATAATTTGCAGGTATTTCTGGCCTTTGTTGCTCACAATGTGCGCTGAAAGGGCCCGGCTGGCTCACAGGTTTTGCAATGCTGGGACTCCTGTATCTCGTCCGGACTGTTGGTCTGGTCCAGTGTTCTGTTGTGGCCCGATAGTGGTTTCTGTTCCTCCGAATAGCGTGTCTTGTCTGACTGTTGCGTCTCATCCGGCGAGTTGGCATGGCCTGATGCTACTCTGTAGCCCAATGGTTCGCTCTGGCCCAATGGTTTGTTGTGGGCCGAGTGCTTTGTCTTGGCTGACTGGCGGGTCTGGCTCGATCGTTCTCTTTGCTGTGATGGTTCTATGTGGACTGACGGTGCTCTATAATCTGACTGCTGCTTCTCGTCCGAGCACTGTGTCTGGCCCGAGCGTGGTCTCTGGCCCGATGGTGCTCTGTGGTCTGACTGCTGCATCTCGCCCGACTGTTCCGTCTGGCCTGATCATGGTCTTTGGGCTGATGCTTCTCTATGGCCCGATGGTGCTTCATTGTCCAGCCTCTGTGTCCCGTCTGACTGCTGTGCCTGGCCCGACCGTGATCTGTGGCCCAACTGTTGCATCTCATCCGGCCAGTTGCTGTGGCCCAATGGTGCTTTGTGGTCGGACTGCTGGGCCTTGTCTGGCTGGCGCGTCTGGCCTGATCATGTTCTTTGGCCCGATGCTACTTCATCATCTGAATGAGGTTTCTCGTCCGACCACTGTATCTGGCGGTCTGACTTTCTGGTCTTGGCCCGATGGTGCTCGGGGGTCAGAATATGGACTGTTGTCCGGCTTGGTCTCATCTGCCCAGGTTGTTTGGCCCGCTGTCGCTGTCTGGTCAGACTGCTGGGTCTGGCCTGATGGTGCTTTCGGGTCAGACGGCTGTGTCTCGTCTGGCCAGTTGCTCTGGCCCAATCGTGTTCTTGGGCATGTCTGGCCTGATGCTGTCACCAGGCCTGTGTGTTTCTCGTCATCCACACAGGCTCTCTGGTCTGCTTGTTCCTTATGATCCATATTCACTCTATCAACGATTGCTTGCAACTCTGGTTGAAATATAACTGGGGATATCTCAGGCATGTCGCTGTCAGTATCTGGGAGTGATATCAATGTCATGACCCCTGACTGCGTCTTCAATGAGCTCCTTACTGCAATTCGGGGGTGTGGCCACTGAAATTGTGAGATTACGTTTTGTGAGATGCATCTCTTTCCTGCTGATAGTCTGTTGTGTTGAATGACTATTGCCCTTACCCAGCAATTAATATTAATGAGCATGCTTATAAGGTGATAATGATAGAGCTACCTTCTGCAGTTGATCCTTCTTCACCATTGACTTTTCCTTTCTTGTGGGGTTTTGTTCATTGGAGGGCTCCGGTGAATCTGCAGAGCCATCAGTGGGTGGTGTAGGAAGTTTAGATTTGGTTTTCTTCCGGTCCTTCAAGGAACCCACAGGCTCAACGCATCATTATACCGGTAGCCTTTTGAGGATCGTCCAGGACCTGCAGCTTTCTTTGATATCATGGCTTGTGGATCTGAATTTTGGGTGAGATCTGATATTTCACCGACCCAATCATCATCGGAATGCTCAGTTACAAACCCATCGTCATCTTTGGCGCTCCTGTGGTCGGACCTTAGACCAGCTTGACCCTTGCCGCGTCTTCCAGGGCGCCAGGATTTGGTTGTTGGCCGTAATGATGCAGGTGAGCTTGGCCCCAGGTCTAAGTGACCCTGCTTAAATCGGAGCATGGGCTTCCCTTGAGCCTGCCTGTCATACCAATAGCACAAAATGTTCTTAACCACGTCGGCACGAAGGTGACTCGGATCCATCAGAGACATATTTGGTGGAAGATACTCCGAGTTGATATAGTCCAATCCTCGGGTGAGGAGGTCCTTCCATGGAACCACGGCTTTCACATTATTGATATCTTTCCCTGGAATATCCTTAGCAATTACATCAACTGTAGAGTGTTTACTCACGATAGGTAGCGGTCATGAAAGATCAGATAAGCTCCTTCTGGCCCGACAATGTCTCTTCTTCATCTCTTGGCTCTGGCAGCTGTGGATAGCCCCTCTGATCCTCAGCAAATGATCACAGAGACTTCTTAACAGATTTGAATATTCTGGGCTGAAGGTTTCCACCTCCAGCGTGTATGATGGAACACAGCAGATCAGCCCCCCCTCCATAGCAATGCTGATCCAAGTGATGCTCACCTTCAGAATGCATATCCTTGCCATGCTCGAGCATCACACCCAGGATCAGATGTTCATTCCAATCCTGAACAGATCTGAAGAAAGACTTTCCACCCAGCTCCTCCATGTACTCTTGGCTGTAATCATTGTTTAAGGAATAGGAGTATTTAAAGCATTACACCCAATACTTACTATTGAACAACAATGTTGTTATTGTTGTCCTTGAAAAAAGAAAGGACAAGACAGTCCATCCCGCAAGACCATTTCATCTGTCAACAAAAGTCCTTCACATACTTATTGCCATGCCTATGTGCGGTTCTGATTTCAGAATGAACGGTTAGCTTCTTGCGATACATACCAAAGGTAACGTACTGGACTTGGATCTCTCTCGGGGGGCCCAATATATTCCATTTCTTTGCTGTTTCCTGAGCTACCTCGACATCCTTTCTTGGCATTTTCTTGATGAGTTTCGTCAATGCCTTCTGGTATACCTTCATGTATTCCTTAGACCCGTTGGATGCGCCGGATGACATGTCATGCATAATATCGTGGTGGAGGTGAGTGTACTGTTGTGCGATAACCATTCGGCATGTCCACCTCTTGACATAGTGCAATTGTTCTATGGACTTCTTCTTCCTCCCATAGGTGTGTAACCACCATTGTATTCCCTGTGAAATGTCCGGTTATTGGGGCAACCACCTTGGTAGATGCCATTCACCTCTCATATTAATTGCTGTTGCTTCTTCCCCTCCTTTGAATTGCTCCCTTCAAGGTCAGACCGTGTAGCAAGAATCTTATCGTAGGCTTTGACTGTGATTGCAGTCCGCTCCTTCCTCTTCTTACCTTGCCATATGTCCCGATGTTTCAAGAGAATCTTGACATCTTCCTCAGTTAGTTTGAACTGCTCTAGCTGTGACTCTACCATAGGATTCGAGGGCAACCCATCAAGCTCCCCTTCAGAATGTTCATTCTCCTCAGTAAAGGACATGTTGGTGTAGGGAGAGGATAGCCTGTGGGAGAACGGAGCATGCCATGAGGCAAATAGTAATTTAATATCTTTCAGGGTATCCCTACTTAACTGAAGGGCTGCATCAACATGCTTTCCAGGGTTCATACCAGAGTAGTTCGGGAGAAGAGTATCACGAGGCAGCTTTTCTCCTGCCTGCCATAGCATTGATGCCATCTCATACCTATAAGCCTAATTTGACGGATCTACGGAATGCCACAGTGTTGGTTGAATTGGAGACGAGGTACACAGCTAGAGGACCAAAAGAAAGAATAATCCTTCGTGACCCCTCTCGGAGCATAAGTCTGAAGAAGAGGCAGCCAAAGTCCACTGCGTTGCATGAGGCGACACAGTTTCTGGATGAGTCTGAACCAGCGACCGGGTTCCATGGGAGTGGATTTGAGCCATTGAAGCTCCCAAAGACTAAAGTAGGTGCAATGTTTACAATAGCAAGCTTGCTCATATCTGTGCAGACCCAGAACAATTATCTTCGGGACTGGAAACAGTTCAAGTGCACTGATTATCTCCAAAGGATCATGGTTAATCAAGGACATTCAAAGGACTGGAGATGTACCTCCTGTGGGGCGGATGGCTCTTGGAGATGTTGTGATTGCTTAGGATTCCCAATATTCTGCATAGGGTGTTGCAGAGAGCAACATTCTCAACATGTATTTCACTGAGTTCAGCATTGGAACAGCACCTATTTCGAAGATGCACTGTTGTACCAGGCTGGCATAGCTTTGCATTTTGGCCATGGAGGATCTCCGTGCCCTGCTAGGGCTGTCATCAGCTCTGCATATATGCCTGATGCTAGGCCAAATATGAGAGAAAGGGCATTTAGTGATGAACAGTCAACTCACGAGGAGGACGATGGTTGGTGTAAATCATGTCTGCAAGCCCGTACGTAAAATGATCCAACCATTATAGAGCTCCTTGCCGAAGAAACGCCTGCTTGCACTGACAATGATGGCCCGGACATAGCTAGCAGCCCCTATGATCCAACATGGAAAAAACGGAAAGACTCAGCTGGAAACACGTTCCTCATGGTTGTTGACCGAACTGGAATGCATATGCTCCCCGTGCTATGGTGTGCTTGCCACAACAGGGCATCGGAGGAAATGCAGGCCTTGGATTTGGGGCTTTATCCTGCCTCAACAAAAGTCATTCGCACTGTCTTCACCTTTCAATGCTTGGATGACTATCTGGCAGATAGCCAAGAATGCAATACATCTGCCTATCACTACAACGAAAAACTTCAGCGGTTGATGAACAGCTCCTTTCCCCAGACCACTCCTGTAATAATATCTCCATTTTGGATAGATCATGGCTTATGTCCCCTCAAAATAGGTATCAAGAGCTTCTTGAATAGAACATGAATGGCGGTTGCTGAAGAACATGATGTGGCATGGATTTGCACATGAACACCGTGAGCCTGGTCCAGGCGAAATGACACACGCCTGCCCCTGCTGTCCTCAACCTGGGGTGAATTTGCCGGAGCACTGGACAGATGACCCAAACACGTAACAAGTTCACAAGTACATGGTCACCCCAAAGGCTGACGCTTTCTAGGTGGCTCTATAGTCGCGTATTCGTGATTGATGGAAACTTTACTGCCGTACATCTGAGGCAAAAGAATCCTGAGAACCATGTCTTTCTGTCTGACAGCACGGGTTATATGACCAGTCGTGAGCCATATTTGAAGCATTTGAATGCTATGGAAAATTGGGTTGAGGTGAGCCCAAATACACTGCGGCTAGATGATTTGATATGATTTCTTGGGATGCAAAGCCTCCAGACAATGACCCCTGTAACCACCATCATGCGGACATTGATAACACTGCAAGAAGGGGCACTGATGCAACTGGGATTGGCTCAGTGAGCTGCGGTCGAAATGGTTTCTTTTGTCCAGCATCTACGGTAGATTTCCAGAAGGGAGAGCGGTAAGCAGTGAACAGTTTCCTGACACGCCCACTGAATTTCATCCTCCTACATATAGACAGCAAAACATAGATTATGCAGTTTGTAAGGCACTCAATGGCCTGACAATGAGGGGCGTCATCCGAGTTCTGTTAATCTATGACATCATGTGCTGGTGGTGAACGAATTTCTTAGCCCAAGTGGACAACTCCCCGTTCCTAGATTTATCGCCAACTTTGGAGATTTCACAAGGAATTGAGGACCTGCATGTCAAAGGCCATGTGAAGGGATGTCTCACGAGATATGGATTATCTTATATTGAAGGAGCGGGCATCATCAATGGTGAGATTTTTGAGACACTCTGGTCAGTCCTGAACAAAAGCTCTCAGAGCATGCATGGGGCAACCCTGGCGCATAGAGGGGAAATTCTGGATGACCATATGAACCACTCCAACTGGAAGAAAGTTGTGGGTATTGGTATGAGCTTCTTTCTTCATTGTGAAGTAGCCAAAATATCAATGCATGCAGATAGCTGCAACTCTTATACACAAATGGAAGCATGCGCTGGATTTTTTCACCAATGCTGCTGAAGTGTTTCAAGGGTTAAGTGATAGCGCCGATCAGGATATGCTCTGCACATGGGAGAGGAAAGCGGATGCAGCGCAGATTAAATGGTCTCAGAATGTGAAGGCCATGGACTACTTTACAGTGAAGGAGTACCCCGGTTGGTGGCAGCTTGTTAATTTCTTTCTGGAAGGCTGACATTCTTCAAGCACCTACCAGATCACAGCTACAGTTGAAGTTAACAGAAAAGGAAGTCAGTTCTGGTAGGGTAGGCTTGGCCGAATTTCTAGTGGATGGTTTCAAGATACAGGAAACTCAGTGAGAGCAATTGATTGTCCTCACTTATGTCAGATGGCTTAATGGTATCAGGCTTGGTCTTCAGCAATTTATCAGACAGGTCGGTCGTAATCAAACAGTGCCAGAAAATCTTGAAATAGCACAACACTGAGGAAAGCTTTTTACCCGCATATCAGCCCACCAGCATCGTGCCTGGCAATGGTTACAACTCACGGAGGAGGAAGAAGAAGATGAATCCTACGTGTATCATGACACTCATCTCTTCCTGGAAAATGCAGAGGGTGAAATTTGCCTTGCTCCGTCAGCTTCTAACTTGGAGGGGAATGCTCATGACGGGGATATGCTGGTGGAAAAACCCGAGCGTTTCAAGCTTGCCTTGCCCTCAATGCTAGGACTCAGGACTTGTAAGGAGAGATGTCTGCAGGCAGCCATTGACACTGAGCTGGAGCTGAGGATTGGGCAGGCTAATGATGCCCTTCAGGGTGTCCATCAAGCTATCGCCCATAAAGCATTCGTATTCCATACTGAGGTCCGGCAAGCGGTAAATAAGACTTACAAGACAAGGTCATATACAATGATTCAAACGACTGATATATCCCTATGTTACCATGCCCAGCTGTATCGCCAATCCAGGGATGCACTCAAGCAGTTAAACGCCCCGCAGGACATGCTCCGGCAGTTTCAAGACTTACGACCTGAGCATTTGAAGACAACAACTACCTTCATTGATCATAGGACACCTGGGGTTAAACACAAAAACCTTGCATGGTTCTGGTACTTGGATATCAAAGGAGACTCAGTCAATGACTCCCTGATGACGGAATGTGAGTGCAATTGTGAGTTATTAGTACGACGCTGACATCCCTCTCACTCAGTTTATTGTGTTAACTGGTTACGGGCTCAGGAGAATTACAAGAGGGCTCGCGAGGAAGTCATTCTGGTCTTGCATGAAATGGACTGGACATTGAGATATTTTCATTACCAGGCTGGGAAATGGTCAGAAAGGGTCTCAGCCATTGATACATCTGGTCATCGGGAATACGCCTTGCGCATGCAAAGGATGTGGACATGCTTTGCGTTGAGGTCCATGGAGGCTTTTGATGCAATGAGGCAAAAGTTTTCCCCTCCATTCAAAGAGTGTGCAATCCTATCATCCTCCTAATTAGATGCTTTGTCGAACATGTAGCTGGGTCAACGCGGTTTTTTTGTGGTTCGGGCATTTGGAATTGAGAATAGGTTCTGAGGGCATATTGGTACATACACCAGCAGAGCCTGATCTTTTGTCGTTCGGGCCCATAGCTCACCAAATGATGTCATATGGCCTCTAAGTTGCCATGAGCCTGCCACTTCCTAGCTGGCCCAAGATTAATATATAAGCATCTGGCATGAGAATCGTTAGCTCGGCTGACATTGCCATGTGGGCCACCCTTTCTTATGTGGCCTGCCACTTGCTATGCGACCCGACAGTGACATACTGGCACGTGGCCCGGGGATTGTCCGTTCACGGAACGCTACCATATGGTCTGATACTTGCCATTTTGCCCGAGACCTGTTAGGTAGCCCGGCGTTGCACTGTGGCCCCTTATTGAGATATTAGCATATGGCCCAAGGAATGTTAGCTCGCCCGATGCTATGATATGGTCCGATACTTGCCATGTGGCCCGAGAACTGTTAGCTTGCCTGATGTTGCCATGTGGCCCGCCACTTGCTATCTGGCCCGACATTGACATATTAGCATATGGCCTGAGCAGTGTTAGTTTGCACACCGTTAGCATCTTATGTGGCCCCCTATTGACATGTTACCATGTGGCCCGAGAATTGTTCGCTCGCCCGACATTGCCATGTGGCCCACCACTTGCTATTGACCCGACAATGTGTAGCTCGCCCGAGGTTGCCATCTGTCACTGCGGGCCTGGGATCATACAAACAGTGGATATAATGGGAATATAATGGGAATGAATTTAAAATGTATTCCCAGTATATCCATCTGATAAAATTTGAATATATTTAAAATTTATTTCTCCATAAGGACACCATATATCCACTGGATTTATTGGGAATTGATTGATATTATATTCATGGTATAAACTGCACATAAATCAGATATAATTTCAAAATTTATTCATCATAAAACCCCCAAGGAAAAGTGAGATATATTGGAAAATATATTTTTAATATATTCCACAGATATATTTATAATTACTTCCTGATGTATCTCCAATATATTCCCAGAATGAAATATGTTCCAGATCGATCAATCTAGCTATATTTAGCCTGACAATGGAACCGGCATGACACTCAAACTGATTTAATGGTAAATATCTACATTTTTGAAATACTATCCAAGCTTAGTCCAAGTTTGATGTCTGTTAGACTTATTGAAATTTGCACAAAGTCCCACAAAACAATGTGTGCACAGTAAGAATTGAACCACAGACCTCTGCACTATGAGTCACATGACTACCAAGCAATGTGCACTCAACCACCTGAGCCAAGTGGTCATTGTAAGTTGCATAACATAATATTTATTTATTACTATTATAGTCACTTTTTGACTGACTCAATCACATTTTGCATTTATCAGGTGAAGTATGGCAAATCATGACTTATGCAAGAGTACTAGATTGTAGGTAGGGGGGAGGTGCACAATCCATGTCTGTAGTGCAAAGTGGTCAGACCATTTCACCATGTGTTATTTATGTTAAGTCCATGACAGAGTCAATAATGTGAATAGTGTGTGATGGAATGGTACCGGTCTGACCACTTTGCACTATAGACATGGCTTGTGCACCTCCCTTCTGGCTACAATCTCACTTTCACACATCAGTTGTAACCCACAATACCCTGCCCAATAAATGCCAAATATGAGTGAGTCAACTTAGTTGTGGCAACACTATTAAAAGATGCAATGGCTCAGAGTAGTGTTGCCATGGCTACAGCTCATTACACTATACTTTTGAGGGTGGGGTGGTCATTAGGTGAAGCAAGGATGGTGGTTGGGGGTTATTGGATCTATGTTGAGATAAACAGAAACTGGGGTTAGGGTTTGTGCTATTTTCGTTCTGAACAAAAAGTGTTATATGCCAATCTGAACTCAATTTTTATTGGCTTTGGCTTTAGC
>QFEU01007116.1:0-12445 GCA_003316345.1 Tricholoma terreum | reverse complement strand
TATCCTTGCCCGAGATCCACCGCCTCTGCCAACAGAAGAGAAGTACAGACCTCTAGTCTGGCTCGAATTAGGTCCTTCCAACAAAGGTTTCACGATGCTACAACGGAGTGGCTGGAATGAAGGGGAAGCATTGGGTCCTGATGTCATTCGTCGTCCGTCAGAGTTGCTTGACAGGAAGGGGAAACGAAGAGATAGTAACATTACACGCGAGGTCCTTGAACTCAAATCGGAAGAACACGCCGACGTGAGTGAATTACGGGAGGTCGCTGTCATAGACTTGACGCGGTCAGATTCTGACTCGGACATCGACGACCCCAATCTGATTGCTGGTGGCCAAGTCTCTGAAGAATATATCCGGGGCAGGCTACCACCTGCACACATGTCGTCTTCGGCGCATGGTGGTACAGCACTGCTCACTCCTCTAGCAACTGTACTTAAATCGGATCGTCTGGGGATCGGCCTGAAGGCGAAAACCGTTGGCCCCCACAAAGCCTCTAAGAAACGTGTGACGCATAACGCTGCTGCCATTGCTGCACATATTGGAGCTGCAGATGAACGTCGGAGACAGAAGAAGGAGTATGGCCGCGGGCGACGGGGGTACGATAAAATAAGAAAGCGTGAAGGGGCGGAGCGAACACGACTGCTTGCGTACATGAAAGAGTAACGATTGTCATTTCTTCGCATCCTTGACTAGACATTTGATTTGGCTAAGGTACATGTTGAGAGTCTAAGTAGAAATACACCAGCTTTCTAATATTACAATTCGAATAAAACATTGTGGGTATACGAATACGGAATAAAAGTCATTTCTGGCAGATGATCGAAAGGTCATGGTATGACAGATTCACCCCAGATATCTTTCGCCGGCTCACACTTGACATCTGCCACATACATTCTTAACCATTGAACCATCTCTTTGCTTATTTGATGACACCTTGTCACATCAATGGCACGAAGACGCTGAGGTCCTTGAATGACAGACGAATGCGGGTTATGGTGTGCCTGCTGGGCTCTGGAACGAGCATGGGCAGCAGCTGCAGCAGAAGCGGTCGACGAGATTGACATGGGCGTGCTATGAAATTTCGCATACGCATGAGGATTGGCGGGTAGTCGTGATTCAACGAAGGTGCGAAGGGAATCCCAGTCGAGTGCTGTGCAGCCGTCCACGGTGAGGGACTCCAGCCGGGGACAAACCCAAGGTTGAGATGACGACAAACCCTGTTGAGCGAGTTAATATTGAAAGAAGTTCAAAATGGTTTTCTGCGTACCTTGAGAACGTTGGATGACACGTCCTCTACATCAACCAATTCAAGGGTAAGAAGTGAAGGTAGCCGACGTAACAGATTGACAAATTTTATCTCGTTGAATAAACAAGTTTCAATTCGCAAATGACGCAATGGGAGTCGCGTCAAGGCTTGGATATATAGAAGATGGAGTATTGGTGTCACATTCTCTAGATAGGACATTTCCAGAGCTTCCAGGTTAGGAAATGTGATTTGACTCATAATTTGTAGCGTTAATGCTATTCCTGCATAGTAGAACGACGCCTTGGTCAGTCTGCGTAGGTGCACACTCTTGTGGGGAGGGTGGGAGTCGAAGTCTCTCAAGACCTGCGGACATGCTTCGGAATCGACACTGGACAAGTTACGCAACGCAAGTTCTTCCAGATCAGGACATTGACGAAGGATGTCGAGAAGCGTGTTGGCCGATGGAGCGAATGCATTAAAGTAACCACCTAATTTGAGGACGCGAAGACGGGAGACTAGCCTGCGATCCCATCCAAAATTGAAGGATGTGAATGAACAGGACGAAAGCCGAGGCGTGTGTCCATTGAATAGAGGTAGGCGTGGTGCCGAATAACGGTCATCTTGCATTGAGTGGAGTATCTGTATAGATAAGGTTTCAAGAAGCGGGGCATCTTCTTGGCAGCGTAGGAGTGCCGCATGCGCCTGAGGGCGATTTGGCACACTAAGAAGAAATGATTTCGTCCTCCACAAGGCAGGACGAATAAGATCCATAGCAAGGATAACTTGTTCCGTGATGCTACCCGTGTACTCTAGTCGTGGGCCGAAATTGATCGTAATATCGAGGGGACAAGATTTCGAGCGTTCGAGCTTGCGCCGTGCTTTCTCGAGCGAATCATGTGGGCTCACCGAGATCTTTGCCCACAAGACCGGCGTATTCAGCGCTACTTCGGCCCAGTAGCGACTTGATACAGCATCAGTCATCACATCAACCTCTTGGGGGACGAAAAAACATACCAAACGAGCATCAATGTTGGTACCATGACAGGGTTCTCATCGCCTATCCCCAGCACGCCCATGATAAAGATTGATGACAGAAGCTCGCTGGGAAGACGCAAGACAGGCGATTGTAGACGGACCGCTTGTTCCAGATGTGACTCGAGCTCGTGTCGTTGGCTCATTAGCGACGCCACCTTAGAATCCAACGACCTTATGGCCTCGCGCAAATGAGTAATAGATATGGAGGGCATGGGTCGAGGAAGCCATGCGTCATCACCGCTAGATGTGCAAGTCGTCAGAGACGATAAAGGAGTGTAGCACCTGGCCGAGTGCTTCCTCCTATTCGGCTGGAAAGAGCCTGCGGGCATGCGAGCGGGAATAGTCGACATGAAGCTGGAATGCGGGTAATGGGTAAGCTGGGTGGTTTGTTTGAGTAGCTTTTATACCGAAATTGCAACAAGATCGCCTTTCGCCACGACACTAGCTCGATTTGGTATCTGCGGCGAGGCTACCTCGCGCCCTGCTGTGTCTTGGCCGTTTAGCCTTTACAGAACACCCTTATCAATCGCGTCGGATACATATGGATGATCAAGGATGGACGTACCTTGAGCTTGAGCACTGCCGGAGGGGCTTGTGGAGTATCTATCATGCCATGGGGGAGACACTCCCAAGGCTTATATGGACTGACCGATTGCGTATTGATAAAGATGATCCTGTCTCCAACCCCCCCTTGTGCAACAACTCTGCAACGAGGCGCAAAGCATGTAGATGTCTCACTCGAAGCGGAGCAGTGGATTCAAGGAACGACTGATGGGATGACCTGCAACGTGGGAGGATATAATGTGCATCTTCAACACGAGGAAGGAAACGAGGCGAGTTCATTGCAAAGTCCACGGTTGTTTCCATCTGACCCCGGTATGGCCGACTATTCGGGTCATCCACGCCATAATGTACAGATCCATTTGGACATACATATGGCAAAGAATCATCACTGCGTGTTCTTTACTAGGACTATCTTACAGTCACTGAGATATAGATACATATAATGATACTCAGTTCACCAGGTGGCCGCCGGTGGACTGATCAACTCGGTCTGCCAATTGGAAATAGAAAACTTGGCACAGGACCTAAAAGAATCAGAGGGCAAATAAGCGCATGGGAATCGGGCATGTCTCCCGCTCACAATGGCATCAAGGAAGACTGTCAACGCACTTCCTGATATGAGTGTCAATACCAGGGATAATCTTCAGTCTGGTTTGAACTGCTAACCTGCCAACCAACTAGCGTTCGTGATTAGATATTCCCGCTCCATGCTTTTGCTGCAGATAGACAGCGCATATGTTATATTCCCGAACATAGAAAAGAAGAACAGAGCAGGAGACAAGCCCTCGCATCGCGTTTTCGTATTCTTGACTATGAGAAGATTAGCAACAGCACCATGCATCACCAACAGATGAACGCGAACATATCTGCGGTATGCGTGCCCCCAGCTGCAAAAAGATGAGCTAAGAAGTCCCGGGGTACGGAAGTGAATGCGGACATAAAGCACAGCACTGGTCCATCCTAAAACATGGATCTCCAGTCGCGAAGTCGGAGGGGGAGTTGGATCTATGTGTTGCATTTCGCTGATCCACCACGCCACAACTCCCACTGCAACTACAAATATAAGGGCACCGGTGTATCGAACGAGAAGTACTGTCGCAGAGACTGTCTCTTGATTGTTGCTGGGTAACAGAGGCTGGCGTTCATCGTATGGCAGATTTTGGCGTTTCCAACGGTAGAAGTAGATTTGGACCAGAAGGATAGTATCGCAAATGGTATACTGAAAGATTGTTTTACTGTTGGTTTCTCCTTTAAGGTGACATTCAAGACTCATCGACTCACGTAGAGCGCAAGGATAATCATTGTCGGAAGGAGACCACCTGACACCGCACCAACCAGGTTACACAAATCACCTAGAAGCCATGTTGCAACAAAGATAACGCTCAGACCCTCGCCTGATTGAAGCAAATAATTTTCGTAGATCTGAGGAGTGAAAACCACGATCCTATATAACGAGGGATCAGCAGATGGATATAATTCGCACTTTGGATCACCATCCTCACCAGCAGGCGATAGATACCCAACCGAGCTAGTCTGGTATTGTTGCTTGCGCTACAGCCATTAGAAATGGAAGACTTACAATGCTGCTCAAGTTATCTGCAGCCAACTCGAACATGATGAACAGTAGATTTGAAGACGGTTTGATTTCTACTCATTAGAAAATAGTCACTAATCACGTAGCTAATTCGTCACATTGTCACACCTTCAAGTTTGGTTTCTAAACTTTAACCCGGTTGACACCATTGGCTCTCTTCCATGAACGGACAGGAAGCATTCAGAAGGCTTGCCAACCAATTGAGAACCGCGGGTGGAGGTGGAGGTGGGCCCGCACCAAAGGGTCTCTTCGCAGGGAGTGGCCTTCTAATTAGTTTGGTTGCTGGCGGATTCCTTTTGAACGCAAGCTTGTTCAACGGTATGTGCCTTCATCAGCAGATGCATTTGTAGAACTTATGTATGGTTCAAGTTGATGGTGGACATCGTGCCATAAAGTATACCAGGTACGAAGCTCGGCTGAATTTCGCCCTGCACCGCTTAACGTTGGTTCTACTAGGTTGCACGGTTTAAAAGACGAGGTGTACAACGAGGGGACACATTTGGTTGTAAGTCCAAGCTCATTTTCATCAGACTGTGGATCTCATTATGCTCCAGATTCCATGGTTCGAGACTCCAATTGTCTTCGATATCCGTGCAAAGCCTCGGAACATTGCTAGTTTGACTGGAACAAAAGGTGGGTCGCTCAGTCGTAATTTGGAGACGTTTGAATGCGATGGATATCTAGACCTTCAAATGGTCAACATCACTTGTCGTGTTCTATCTCGTCCATCAGTCAAAGCATTACCCAAAATCTATCGTGACCTTGGAAAAGATTATGACGAGAGAGTGTTACCATCCATTGTCAACGAAGTTCTTAAGAGCACTGTGGCTCAGTTCAATGCAAGTCAGCTGATCACGCAACGTGAAACTGTGCGTAGGGCTTGGAATATCACAATGCCATCTAATCTCGTTTCACAGGTGTCCAGGTTTGTCCGAGAAAATTTGACAGAACGTGCCTTGAAATTCGGCCTTGTGTTGGACGACGTCTCGATTACACATGTGGCCTTCTCGCCTGAATTCACGCATGCAGTCGAGGCGAAGCAGGTCCTTCATTTCATCTTTATTTGACTTTACCCCCCGTCTGATTGATCACAGGTTGCTCAACAAACTGCGCTACGTGCTGCTTTCTTGGTGGATCAAGCAATTCAGGAGAAACAGGTTTTTCCCCTCGGCCGTTTCACTGTACACTTCTAATGGTTCTACAGTCGATCATTGTTCGTGCACAAGGAGAGGCCAAAAGTGCTGAACTAATTGGAGAAGCAATGCGTCAAAATAAAGGATTCCTGGAATTGCGCCGGCTGGAAGCTGCCCGCGAGATTGCCAACATTCTTGCAGCATCAGGCAACAAGGTCATGCTTGATTCGCAGGGCTTACTTTTGAATGGTATACCATCAACCATACTTTACACCTACAACGCGCTAATTCCACATGTCATCCAGTCATCGGTAATAATGTACAGGAAATTCTCAAGACGTCGAGATAATATCCAGTATTTAATCTTGCCAATACATATATGTCACGTCACGTGTTTATTTGTGACTGACGCGACCTCAGTCAAGTTATTTATTCAAATCTATCCCCTCGGTTGGGAAATGCCAGCAAAGAAGGATAGGCGGTGGCAATCTACAAAAGATGGCGACAATAGTGATCACTCTGATTCTGGACAGGAAGCCGGGAAAAAGAGGGTTCGGTGGGAGCACGTTGCAAACACGGATGAGGCTGGGGGCTGTAACGATTCTGATGAGGATTCCCAAGGTCCAGAGAAGGCAATATTCCCTCGCTCTCTCGTTGCTGCATGTTGACGAAATTCATTCAGAGATGTCTAACTGCATGGTGCATGCAGTGCGTAACTCGCGAAAGGTGTCTCAAGCACGACATCCATAACTGTTACAGAGGCCGTATTGGATGTGCTTATTATGATTCTGTAACATGTGTGGTATATGTTTTAGAGGACACAGAAGAATCGCCGCATTTCGATTTTACCATGATGCGTTTGGATCGCTTCCATTCCTTCCCTGAACACGCTAGCTTACCCAGTCTGCGCAGTCTTGGAACAGTCCAACCCCGATATAGTCTTCACAAGTTCGAACGCGGATGATGCGTTTATCGACACACTTCGTGACCACAGCAAGTGTCGTCTATATTCAACGAGCAGGCGCATATATAAAAGCCTTTTAATTCAGTGGACGCGAGAGGTGGCATTTTCCAGATCAGGCCTCACAAGGATTTCGTAGCATTCAAAGGACGCGATCGTCTTCTGTCTCTCCGTTTGCTGTCGGAGTTGCCATCGACAGACATCGATGGGGGGACTTCCGTTGATATCGATTCCAATGCCTCCGAGGCTCGGAATGCTTATAACTTTATGCGAAAAAGACGGGAAGTCATCGGTGATCCTCTGATAAGACGATGGAATGCGTTGATAAGGTTGTCGAACTTCGCATCTGTCGAATCTTCTCCTCTTTGTGTGAGAACATCCTACCGTTTTTCTGTTGATCTCGACTGTTACAATGTTTAGATGGCATCAATCGGAGCGTTGCTCGATTACCTAGCGCACGAGCGCTCTGTCACTGAACTCGAAGACGACGGCATCGGAGGCCTGGAAGTTCGCGATATCGAAGTTCTTTCTCTGTATGTGCATCCCTTCCTTCACTGCCAAAGTCTTGCTCACACCACCCAGGGACCGAGTAATGCATATCAACGCAGATGCATTATTGTTAGGATCACCTGATCGGTCTAATGATCATTGCACCTCATGCATGTTTTTTTTTTAGCTCACTCCAAATTTTTGAGAACGAAAGTCACGCCTCTGTTCATTCTGATAGGACGAAAGAAGGCTTGTCACTCTATGGTATCTATATGGTTTTTCAAGCCAGTTATGTCCTTTAATTGCTTTCTTCGACGAAGGCACTTTGAACAGCACGAAGACCGCTCTTGGGCGGTCTCTCATGCGGACCTGGTTGCTCCGGCCATCAATCTCCCTTCCTGTAATTAATGCGCGACTAAATGCCGTGGCGTGCTTCCTTAGTCCCGAGAACCTTGCATCCTCCAGTGTTATGCACAGCCATCTAAAGGGCATCAAAAACGTGCCGCGGATGTTGGGACTCCTGAGGATGGGAAGGGCGAAGTTATCGGATTGGCAAGGTCTCGTGAAGGTATGTATGACGCTTTCAGGCGTCGTTTCAGCCTGGCTCATGCCTTCGCGCCCAGTTCACGTTCCACTCAGCAATGCTTCGAGATACGATAACTGAGTTACATGAGGCGAGCCATGTGGACATCATTAAGCAGGTTGGTCCATCATGTCGCGATTGGAATGTGATCTAAACTTCAGCTCAAGCTTATCTCTGCCCTCGATATAGCCAGCTTCAGAGAGGTTGGCACCAAAGTAAACGAAATTGTAGGATTTGCATGTTCAAATGACGCAACGTGAACTGAAGCTGTCTCGAGATTGACTGGGAGGAATCGTCGAACACGGGAAGGGTATGTGTTCGGCCACATATTGATGAAGAGCTGGATAATAGAAAACATGTTTATCATGGCATCGATTCCGTCCTTGTAGGTCCCAGACAACAGTCCCCAACTTCATCGGGATTGACCCTTCTTTGCCAGTCTACTGTCGCGGAACAAATCTGCGAAAGGATTCCCTATTATTACGCTTCATCATTAAACGTTGTATACTTTCCCCAGCTAGGTGAGACTTGTCATCCTTTAGAATCAGTATTAACTGTCTCAGGATTTCTCATCTGTGTACCAATGTTGGACGAATGGCGCACGGAAGCAGGTATCCAGGCCATTGATGGTTGGAACTTCCAGGTGTGATGCCCGCCTGACCCTAGTAATCAGGCTAATTGAGTTTTTCAGTTTTCATCGAAGTGCGCCTTCTTAGACTTCAAACGCCGCCACCTCTGATGATTCATAGCGCACATGTTTATTTTAAGTCACAGGAGATGCACGGTAGGTGAACGTTGGCTGCATGAAAAGCTTTCATTCAAAATTTGCGACAGACATGGATATTCACATCGGGGATCTCCATTCTTTAATCGTTGATAGGGAAATCGAAATCATTCAGGAGCTCCTCGAGGAGGTACTGATTTACGACAAGTTAATAGCTCACGCATGCGACGTCTGTGCGGAGCTGGACTGCCTTCTTTCCTTCGCTGAAGCATCTCAGACGTATAACTATCAAAGACCCCAAATGGTCGAAGAGAACGTCATTGACATATACCGGGGCAGGTAGGACGAGGTGATATTTCGCGTACAACTAATTTGAGATCCCGTTACAGACACCCTTTGCAGGAACAAGTCCTCGATACATTTGTTCCAAATGATGCCCGCATCAAAGGCGGTAGTGGTATGAGGGGAGAAGATGGATGGAACAGTGTGCTGCTCTGCACGGGTGCAAATGCCTGTGGCAAAGTGTGTGTCATTGTCAACCCTCCTGCAATAAATGCGTAACATCTCGCAGAGCGTTTATCTGAAACAGGTTTAGGCTATCTTATTTGACATATCCGAATTAAACCAGTCTTGTAATACAGATTGCCTTGATTCAGTACATGGCGCAGGTGAATACCTCTTCCCGGTTCGATTCTTGATGGCTTCTGACTTGCATGACAGATTGGATGGTGCGTGGCACTTCATTGCTGCGGTATCATTGCGTTACATCTTTCGTAGTTTTGTCCCAGCAGAGTCCGCCAGACTGGGAGTCGTCGACAAAAGTGATTTCTTTAACTTCCCTTCCATTTTCGGCCTGAGAAACTCTATACCAGTTTTTACTCGCATATCCACGCGAGAATCCGTTTCAAAGGTAAATAGGGACACTCATTCCTTTACCGAACTTCGTGATCCTTCTAGGTCCAATCCGCGTTCATGATCGATCTTAACCAAGTCTCATTTGCTCTGCGCAACTCCACTGCTCGTTCCTTGGTGCTCCTGGATGAGTTTGGGAAGGGAACGCTCTCCACAGGCTCGTAGCACTCTCTCCGCTCGTGATTCGCTCTGTAGCATTTCAAGAAACTGACATTGTCCTCTCTTGAACTCCGGCCCTGCTGGCTTTGCAATTTTTGGTCTCGTCGGCTCTGACCTTCTTGTCTATTATCTGGCAACTTCCTCAGATGGCGCCGGGCTCCTCTGTGGCGTGCTCAAGCACTTCTTACACCATGGTGTCAATTGCCCTAAAGTGCTCGCGGCGACACATTTCCACGACCTATTCAGAGAAGACCTGCTTGATCCTAAAACCACCCCCATCTCCTTCCGTCATATGCAAGTCATGTTCTCGTCCAGCAATGGCGCCGTCCGAGACGATCTTCTGGATACCTCGGAACCGGACGATGTATCCCAAGATATAAATGGTTCTGGCAAACGCAAAGCCGGTGTTGGAGAAAAGATTACATATCTATACAGGTGAGCGTTGTTGGATCAGAGTGTTCGTGAAACTTAAGAATAAGTAGAGTGGCCGAAGGACTCTCCCTTGAATCACATGCTGCAAAATGTGCGGAAATATTTGGGATACCCTCCCGCTTAGTGCATCGAGCTCAATACGTCAGGTTAGTGTGAATTGAGGATGCCAAGATGCAGAGATTGCTGATATGGCTACGTTCCAGTGAATTGATCTCCATACATGAGTTGGCCCGCCTACTAGACGAGGAGATGACAGACCAAGAACGAGCCGACCTAGAAGATGCGGAAGGCGTTTGTCGCAGATTTTTAGCCTGGGATTTGGACGCGGACCAAGAAGATGACGTCAGGGCAAAGCTAGGAAGCTGCTTAGGAAGAAAAAACCTAGATGAAGACGATATTGTAACGGAGCATTGACACAACCGCCATCGGATCAACCTCGCTGTATTCCTGAATTGTGTTACAGTGTACGGACGGATTCTACGATTATTCTGCATCGTCTGTTACTCTTTTACCCTGAGGAGGTCTTGTGAATCTCTAGACCAGGTGGCGCACCCATAGCTGCAAGAAAATTTTAGCTTCAATCACGCAAGAAACTGGTAAAAACTTTACCAGTCTTGAGACCGCCGTACATCAAGAACTGAGAGGATACAAGTCCCGCAGTCATGACCATACGAGGACCAAGCCCAGCAAACAGTCCTCGGAATCCTGCATCTCTGGCAAGGGCAGACAGGCGATGAAGCATCGACCCTGTCGGTCCGTGTCCTTTGTTTATCTGACTCAAGAGGGTATCGGCAGGCTATAAAACAATGATATTATCTAAAAGTAAAGGGGATGGAAAAACAAACCTGACTTAGGATGGCAGCCGCGAAACCAGCAATGATGCCACTTCCTAGGGCTATGTTAAACTTGGCAACTCCGCCCAACGAGCGTTTGGTTTCTTCAGACATGTTACGATACACGAATTCGTGACAGAGCTCGTTGACGGTGAATTGGCCGATTGCGTAGGGAATCTGTCTAACAGACAGAGGTGAGGGGATACGTAACTTTAAGATGACGAAGGGACAGACTTGAAAAGGATTGGGATGAATCCCGCGTAGAGCTCACGGAGGCCACCTTCGCGTGCGAGGCGGGTAAATCCAGTGACTAGGCCTGTTGCATAACCCCGCTGAGATACAAGACGGATACGTGTGGCCTCCAATGGTGTTAGGAGGATATCTGCGAAGAACCTGGGCAACACGAAAGTAATTAACCGAGAAAAATCCGACCAGGTCGTGTTGGGATATACTCTGCGACGGTTGATGCACTGAGATAGATGGCGGTACGGTATTTCACAGCGGTCTGTTGATCTCCGACTATCCCAACAAACTGCTTTTTCCAGAGTTCGTATCCAGCAAACTTGGCTCCTCCTTGGACGAAGTATCCTACTGCGGTTGGACCAAAGCCAGTGAGGAGGGCGGAAGCACCTTCCTTTGCAACGATGTGTCTGATTCCCGATATGAACCCCGCATGTTTGAGGGCAGGATCAATTTGTATCCGTGTTTTGACGACGTCCACGGCTTGATTGCGAGTCGGAACAGAGCGTTGCAGTTGGGATGTGGTAGTACTTACGCGTCATTCCGCCGTGACTTATGCTGCTTTAACGCTTAATGCCAGTTAGATTGGATAAAGGCAGACATACGTAGCACATAAGGCACCTAGCATTCGATATGATTAGACGATGAGCGGACGAGACAACGAACGCACCAGCAAAGAAAAAGGCATTGTAGTCTCGAGAAGTGAATTGGGGGACGAGGAAAGGAAGGGGTTTCTTGTCAGACATGGGTGACGTCATGGCATTCAAAATTAAGTCTGCTATACCTATCAAGTCCACTATATATCAGCGTTCCTTCTCTGCGGCTCCTGCCGATCCATCTCCGACTGCTCCTCTTTCTCAACGAATAACTTGGCCAACTGCGCCTCCAAGCCCGACGTATTCCACAAATAGTTATACACCGTGGTGTCCAGCCCCATGAACCTCAACCGTGTCGGCCAAGCCACCAAGCCAACACATACCTCTTTATTCAGCGAGATCCTCATTTTCTCCCCATCCTCCGCCATAATATTGATCAGTTTCGCCCCCATCTTCGCGGAGCGAAAGGCATGGTACACCAAATCCAGCAGGGCGCGGTACGTATCCAAATTGAAATGCGGAAGAAGTGTGTCTCTCCACCTCAGCATTTGACTGATCTCTGGGATGGGAGAAAGATCATGCGACCCCAGGTCATGCACGAGGGACGCAGCAACGCGCTTCAGAAACAGGCGCATATCTACTCGCTTCCCCTTAACCCCCTTAACAATATAGACCTTATGTGGGGTGGTTCGTGTACACATGAACATCACTTCCAGTAGCTTGCGGATGTTATAATAGGGAAGGAGGCGCCTGTCGAGGAGGGATACGAGAATAGCGATGGAATTGATGATAATGGATTGATACCGCCTCGCTTCTTTCGTCTCTTCAGGGGTGCGATTTGGTACTGGTTGAGAAGACCAGAGCCTCCGTTTCAATGTGCCACAGAGTGCGTTGAAGGTGCCGTGCGACAGGTCTGCAAACTGGACTGGCGTCAGGAACGCAC
>QFEU01007112.1:0-14670 GCA_003316345.1 Tricholoma terreum | reverse complement strand
TTGCGAGCTTCACAGAGTAAGCCTCTTTTATGGGACCCTCTAAAATTTCACTAAAGGACGAAACGGTGCGTCCCCAGATTTTCTGTATGTCATACTTCGGTAATTACCTTGGTACATCAGATAAACAACCTAAAGGCTCAAGTCGAAGCGCACAAAACGAAGACTGGTCTCCTACAGCAAAGGCTAGCCTCAGCACTCGCATCACTTGATCATGTTCAGAACCAGCATCAGCTAGAGCTAGACAACGAGCAGGTTAAGAGAAAGCATGCGGAAGCCAAATTGAGACGGTATATAGACGTCGTGCAGGCAACTGAAGCGGAAAGGGATGATATGCGTGATGCAGTGATGAAGCTGGTGGTGAAAGGTGCGCCCTTTTTTTTTCGACCAACACTGGGGGAACGGTCGAGGAATGTATCCTTACACCTTTCTTCATCTGATCATGAACTTTTGTTTTGTAGTTGAATCGGAAAATAACAATTTCAAGACATGGCCACGCAGCTATATGCAGATTACAAGCCCGTTAGGTAGGTTATTGGACCTGCATACCCTTGGGATGGATTGACGATTTTCATCTCCAGATCCTTTAGCATCTACAGGGAGCGTCCAGCCGAACCAGGTAGTCCCAAAGGACGGTTCTGACGACCAACTATTATTGTATGCTGGTGCTGTCATCGATACTCTGAGGCGTGAGCGCGATCTTGCCAGAGCAGCTCACGAACACACCCGCCAGATATTCCAAGACCGAATTGATAACCTGGAGGCACAACTCGCTCGACGTGATGCAGAACTTGAGGCATCCGGGGGAGATGTGGAACCTCCCATGCTAGAAGCCAGTTCAGCGCTAAGGAAGGAGAATCAGAAGGGGAAGAAATTCAGGAAGGAGCAAGTGCTGATACCACAAGAGGAAGTTCTGACTCTGCAGCAGCAGATTACGACTCGGAACAAAACGTTGGAAGAGGAGATCAGGGGTTTATTCAAGCGGGTACGTGTACTTCGCCTATGTTTTTCTGCATCATTGCATGTGGTATTCAGCTCGAACAAGCCCGTATCGCCTACTCGACATCAGAACTATTACCATCACCGCCCGCTCAGTCACCTTCAGAGCTCTTTCCTGCCGAATTCCGACGCGACCCAAACTCTGTCCAAGCTCCCGACGTTCAATCTAACACACCTCTCCCACGGCCTCAATTGAAGACGCATACTTATCAAATATACTCTAATCTTACTCCAAGTGTGACATGGCCACTCCCTAGCAAGCCATTGCCATTGCCATCCTCTTCCGTTGTTCCAGTCCCCTCTCGTGTCGACCATTGCATCAATCAACATCCCTCACATAACAACCCAAACCCCAGTGTTGCAGAGCATGATCATTTGGAGCACAGTGGTCACGGACATGGTCGCCATAGTCAAACAGCATCACATCTTGACCACCAAATTGCTGCACTGTCCGCTAAAATTGGCGCTTTCAAAGCGGAGCGAGATGCTCTCTGGCAAATGATTGCTTCCCAGCATGCTGTAGGCGTCAGTTCCGTCCACCTCTGAATTCCTTTCTCAACTTTGGGTTATAGTTGTCACCCGCACCCCATGAACACTCACCAGAAGAAACGCGCGCAACGATCCAACCTCCAGTCGCGTTGGAAGAAGACCGTATATCGTATGTACCCCTAGTTGTGCCCATGATCTCTGGGAGTTTAATTTATTATATCCTCCGCAAAATCGTGACCTTAAACCTTCAACATCCGTCTTTAACATCTATACCAACCCAAATCCACACCAGCTTACGACACGCGGTACGCCAACTCCAGGAGGAGCTGTGTCAGCCAAGGATAACTACAGAAGATAGGGAGACAGAATTGCTCCACCAGATGGAAGAGATGGATAGAGGTCAAACATTGGCGGACAATGTAAGCTGACAATACTTCACCAGGATCAGTGGCTTAATCTTGCTCCCCTTGCTTCTGCAGACTCTCAATGTTGATGATGATCTGACCAGACAGGAAAACCGCACCGCAAGGCCAGACGATCTGCTTGACATTCACGATGGCGAGATGTCCATGGACCTTGCTACCCCTCTCTTTCCTGTATCTCTCTTACTGCCTTCCTCACCTCATCACTCACGGCCGCAATCCCGATCGTTAGGGTCCCATCCGCAGTCGCCTAACACCCTATCTATGCCACTCTCTAGTGAGGAAGAAGGAAGCCAGAGCCCTCGGATGATACGCCCCCGGATTCTTTCATCCCCATCACCTTCCTCGACTCCTGGATCATCGTTAAGCGCTACACCACCATTATCTCCTTCTCCCCAACCTCGTCCCGATGCCGTTCCAGAGACGTTCATTCAAACTTTCCCCTCCTCTCATGAACTGCAAGCAGTTCCTCCACTCCCCGCTGGTTCCAGATCGACTATCTCTGCATCGCGGGCAAGTCTAGAGCAAGTCGAGAGAGAACTTGCGGAGGAGCGACTCCGCCTTGAGGAAGGCGAACAACAATTAATCGAGCTTCAGAATGTGCTGCAGGACCTATATGGGCAACAAAGATCGTCGAGTGTGAGGTGACGTGGTGAAGGATTTGCTAAGGATTCGTTGATGCTTTCCTGCTTTCGTTGCTCTGCTCTCTCCATTGCTATATCTATATATGTTTCATTGTTGTACCTGGTCTTTTGGAAGTATCATTGATTAAATGTTAGTCAATAATGCGAGTGTTGCAGTTGGCAGCCATCGAAAGGCACATATCATCGGCACGATCATTTGAACAATGGCACACAAATAAATGGCATTATATTCATGACTCTTGCATCGAGAATAAAGGGATGAACTCCAATTATCGAGGAAGAATGGTCTCTAATGACCCCAAAACAAGTCAGGTCAACCGAATGACCAGCCAGTCGTACAAACTCACCTTTGCCAACCTGCTCGTCAAAGAAGACAGTACCGCGGGAAGACACCATAGACTCATCGGGGTGTGATTTTGGGGCTGACAAAAATCCGACTTCCACTGGTTCCGTTCTGCCGGTATGACGAACGTTGAAACTCGAAGTCGTCCGCGTTGTGCTAGATCCGCCGAAGTTCGTCTCCCCAGTGGGTGCCGTAAGGCCGAGGCCAATTCGAATGATGATCATGGAGAACACAAGGCCCTATAGATAAACACATCAGAACCCACCGGTATTCATTGAACACCGAGCTGGTACCGACCACAATGGGGGAAATCTGGACGTTATGTAAGCCAAAAGACACGAGGAACTCATAAATGGAACACACCGCATCCACGAGGACATACTGGAACCAGGATTCAAGCTTGTATAGGATGATAAGCGTTGTAAGCGTTGCAGAGTATATTGCTCCGGACTCTATGACGAGCAACATAACCGGGCGCAAGCTAGTTTCCGAGTAGCGGATACTTTCACGGTTGATGACCCAAATACGGTACGCAACGATTGCTATAATTTGGTAATGTCAGTGCTGCAGCCAATAGAGTAAAGAAGAAAACCAACAGGTGCAAATGATATTGGTAGCCAGAGTAAGGGAGAAAAATGACACTATCCATTTCTGTAACTGTGCAGCGAAGATCTCTGCGTCAGGCACTACATTAGCAAACGAGTACAATATGCCAATGCCAGCAGCTATTGTAAAATATAATTAGCTCGAGTTGGACCACATCTAGCTAGTAACTCACCTGTGCTTCCAAGCAGTAGGAGAAGGGGGAAGGCGATGATGATAAACTGTCTGCCACAAACGATGTAACATCGGAGCAGCTACTGCAAGTCAGCAAGCAGCCAGATCGTTCAGATCTGGACAAGTCACTCACTACTACACTATCACCAACCAAGGTCTGCATCACATAAAGTGTACTGCCAAACATCTGCGTAAATTCGGACATCTGACTGAAGTACGCAGCAGAGCCTCCCGGCGCATCCCTATACGTAATGAATGCCCTATATATACGCGTGAAGTTGACCCCGATATGCTAGTTGTGCGTCAGAACAAAAGTATATGAACAGAAACGCTAGGATGAGCTGACCATTGTGGCCAGCACGAACATCAGGACGGAGATCCCAAGCATTGTCTTGCGAATTGGCTGGCCTTTTCGACGTCCTTTAGTCAAGACCCAGCAAGTCATCGCGAAGAGGACGACGAAAGATCCTACACGATATGATCAGCATGCTTCAAGTGAGCCTTCAGAAAGACAATGGTACCATATAACAGAGTCTGGATGAAGATCGCAACAAGCTTGGACTACATTGGTATAAGAGATAGGCAAGAGCATATGTTCGAGCACAACGCACCGCGTCTCTTGTGAAGGCCATATTGAACAGAGAAGTGCCACTAAACTTGTGTGATTGGCTAATCCCAGAACAGATACAGGAAGAGAACAAGAGGTTGGAGTGCTGGCGATTGATGAATTAAAGAGCTTCACGCACATTTATTAGGTACCCGGTGGGCGTTTTCTCTCCACAAACAGTGACACACCTTCAAGGTTGGGTGTGTGTAAACGTACCAAGGGTTTGCTTATGTGTTGGGCTGGAAACGGCATAGATAGGAAGCTCCTCAGATCCTCACACTGGAAAATCTGATTCGACACCGGTTGTGTCCATAGCGTAAAGCCGCTATGACGAATGCAGCAAATCAACATGTGTTGCCGATGATGTCTGATAACCCGATGGGGATACCTTGTAGTCAGACTCCGTAACGCCCGCATTTTGAAACCATCTGGCAACGCCTCGCGACAACTCGCAACTTGCAACACATCGTCAAGAGTGCCAGTACGTGTGAAAGCGCCGCACTAACTTGAACATCGAACTCGAAGGAGGTTGCACTTAAACAGACTAGTTGACGACCCGCGACACAAGAACCCGAGACGCGGTGGAAGGGGATCAGTACGCTTTTGAAGAGCCAAACATAAGTAGCCGCAGTCATCGATTAGATCAGGTCACACAGTCCAATTGTTGCCCCAAACAATGCGGCACAGGTATGAATACCTGGGTGCTGACATTCTCCATTGACGACGCTGCTTCGACGCCACAAGATTGATGTGGCCTTGGTGGCCTTCCAGCCTGAGTGATCGGGTTCATCCCAGTGTTGATTAGATCATACACGAGTTATTTGTAGGTACTCGTCACGTAAGGCCAAAAGCTGACACTCACTGTCAGCCACTGCTCCATCTTCATCATCAGGATGATCCCGGAGGCCTCGCGATGCCACCCTCCACCATATCCCACCCGAGCTGATCATAAGTCCACCCAAAACACGACCCCCCAAGCGCCGAGGAATGAAATCCACACACACTTCTATGCACACCGGCGTTCCGCCGATGAATCTCATCCAACCTCCGCATTTCATCATGGGTCAACTCGATCAGCTGTCAAGTAAAATTGACGTGGTAAACAAGCGAAAAAAAAAACTTTAATCTGACTCACAGAGAGATTCTGTCTGAGTCTCACAGGGTCGACACTCTTCGGGACAACCGCCATACCACGCTGGACACTCCAGCTTAGCAGGACCTGTGCCTCTGTCACCCCTGGGTCCTTGTTCATGGCGATTTCCACAATATCTTTGTCGGAGGTGGCGTACTTGTGCTTGCCCAGGGGAGAATAGGCGGTGAGCAGGATCTTCGGTTCATGCGAATGACAGAATGCCAAGAGCTGGTGTTGCGGGAGATACGGGTGTGCTTCGACCTGGTTTACGGCTGGCACGACCCGTGCGTGCCGGAGGAGCGCAGTCAGGGTTTTGATGCTGAAATTGGAGACCCCGATGTTTTTGACTTTTCCTGTGAAATTTCAGTCAGGCCCTGAGGCACATACGTATGGTGTGGCGCCTTGCCAGAATCCAAGAGTTTCTCCATGCGCTTCCATGTTTCAACGTATGTTGGGCTTTCGTCGGGATGTAGGGCATGGCCTGGAGAAGTGTTATAGCTGGTTGTTTGTACACATGGTCAACATACCGTTCTCGAGCAACGCCATAGGCCAGTGCATAAGAAATAGGTCAACATACTCTGTGCCAAGTTTCTTCAAGCTATGATCGAGAGCAACTTCCACATTTCCGTGATCTTCACCCCTGTTTTATTGTCAGATATGTTAGGGGAAAAGGAGTTCGCACGAACGCGAGTTTGGTGGTAAGGAAGATGTCAGCGCGTGGGATCTTAGATTCTCGGAGCGCCCTTCCAACAGATTCTTCGTTACCTACAGGCTGGCGGTTAGTAAAACCCACTTGTAGAGGCGGGGTATTGAGGGCACCATAATTTGAAGCCTGTCCAAATAAATATTATGTAGCATGTAAACCTGATACGTGAAGCATTTACAGTATCGATGTGGCGATATCCGAGTTGCAGCGCCAGCTTCACCATCTCTGTAACATGTTCACCTTCGCCGAAAGCTCCCATCCAACATCTGGCACAAGCGTCAACGCCATGTCTCGACTACACTCCGAAGAACCCACCCGATGCCTACCGCAGGGATGGAATCGCCCGTGTTGAGCTTGAACAAAAGCATTACGAGTAGAGTAAACTCCGATTAGATTGGGTAGCTTTCTATGGCCTCCTCATCCAAGAAACCGACAATCCTCGAAACAATCTACGCCCAACGCGCCAAAGATGTCGAGCTCGCAAAATCCACGCCCGGAACCACCGCAAGCGACCTGGACGCCCTTCTCGCCCTTCACCTTGCCCCGCCCCTCATCTCCTTCGTCGACCGTCTCAAAAGCAACCCTTCTGCCACCATCTCCACCAGCACTCCCTCCATCTCCCTCATGGCCGAGATAAAACGCGCCAGCCCGTCCAAGGGTCCTATTGCCCTCACCGCCAACGCCCCTGCTCAAGCTCTCACCTACGCACTCGCCGGCGCCTCAGTTATCTCCGTATTAACGGAGCCTACTTGGTTCAAAGGCTCTCTCCTTGACCTCCGTCTGGCCCGACAAGCCATCGATACCCTTCCAGATCGCCCCGCTGTCCTCCGTAAGGAGTTCATTCTCGACGAGTACCAGATCGCCGAGGCCCGTCTCCACGGGGCGGACACCGTCCTGCTGATAGTAGCCATGCTCTCCCCCGAGCAACTCAAGGAACTGTACTCGTATTCACTGAGTCTAGGAATGGAACCTCTCGTAGAAGTAAATAACGCCAATGAAATGAGGATCGCACTCGACCTGGGTTCCAGGGTGATTGGCGTCAACAACCGAAACTTGCATGATTTCAACGTAGATATGGGGACGACGAGCAGGCTAGTGGAGATGGTTCGACAACGGGATGTCATTCTGTGTGCGCTGAGCGGCATATCCAGCCCCAAAGATGTACAGGTGTACAAAGACGAAGGTGTGCGTGCGGTGCTGGTAGGAGAGGCACTCATGCGTGCCCAGGACACGAGTGCATTCATCCGTGAGCTCTTGCAATGGCCTGAGCCCGTACAAGACACGAAGGCGGACGAAAAATTGTGGATCAAGGTTAATGGCGTCACGAGCAAGGAACAAGCGGTCGCCTTGGCAGACGCTGGGGCGGACATGCTCGGTCTTGTCATCGGCGACAACATCCAATCCGCCGTCGAGATATCCCATTCCATCCGCTCTTCCTTCTACCCACCTTCTTCTACGACTATACCCAGTGCACCAACATCACCCCAACCTTGGTTCACCTCCCACAAGCAACACCTCACATACTCCACACCAACTACCATTCGGCGTCCACTCCTCGTCGGCATCTTCCAAAACGCTACCTCCGCTTCCCTTCCCTCGATCCTTCAAACCATCCGTATCGCCCAGCTCGACCTCGTCCAGCTCGATGCCGTCGCACCATCTGCACTAGTGAGCCATATCCCCGTGCCAGTTATCCGAGCCTTCTCACTGTCAAGTCAAAACCCGAACGCAAGCGTGGTGGATATCTCGCGTCCGGGCGTTCACAAGTTCGTGTTGCTCAATGTCGACGGTGATCAGACCGGTAGAGCAAAGGAGATCGTGGAGAAGGGTGAGGTGCCTGGGTGGCCGATGCCTGTCATTCTGAGTGTTGGTGGGAAGGCGAAGAAGGAGAGTGCTATGGATGCTGTGAGAAATGTTGGGGCATGGGGTCTTGATGTTGACACGGATGCAGACGTAGACGTCGTTGAATTTGTCAAGGCAATCAAAGCTTGAGGTTGCGTAGTACTGTGCATTGCATTGCGGTACAAATGTACTGAGTATCATACTTGATCTTACCACCATTCCAACATAGAAAATGATTTGTGCGAGAAGAGCATGTTTCAATAAGCACAAAAGAAAACGAACTGAAATACATCCTAAGTAAGATAAATACTTCAAAGTGCTGAATCCAGTCGTTGCACCCCTACGGACTCCACCTGTGTCTCATGACTTGGCGCTCATTAGCTCGGGCCCCTTCTGTTTCTGCTGTTCTAGAAGGCGCCTACCGAAGCAGAACCACGATAAGCAAAATTTTGAAATCAGCCCGAAAAAGCGGAAAAGAAAGAAAGAAAAACACGCACTGTCGTGCACTCAGAATCATCTTCGCCTTCCGCTCCCTCAGACTTGCTTCCCGCTTCTCAGCGCTCTGCTCCCATACAGCTTTCCCGCCTCCTTCACCCTCCACCTCCACTTTCTCTTCGCTTTGCACCCGGTCCTCGAGACGGTACCGCGCTATCAGAGACTCCTTCGGAGGTGACTTTTTTGCCGGCGCGGCGGGCCGGGCTCCCGGAGCGGGGTGTGCAGCGTTAGTCATATATTGGCTGCTACTTGTGTTGGTGATGATCGAGTCGCGGGGGAAAAGTGTGTAGTATGCTGGTGGTGGCTGCATATGGGTGCGAGTGTGAATGTGGTTGTGATTGACAGTGTAAGAGAGTTTGGGTGTGAGTGGGTCCGCTGGGCTCATAGGGAGAAAGGACGTACAGCATCTAGAAACCCGCGTTCGAGAATCTTGTTGGAAGTCAATTCGACACTTCCTGTACGTAGGAGGTCGTAGCGGACGTTATCCCTGTGGTTGGCAAGAGTTGACCGAAAATGTAGGTCAGTTCACTTTTGATGTGCAATGGCGGAGAGAGGAAGCTTACACAGGGATATCAGGGAACATGTGCGATATTGTGTCAATCTATGTCGTGTGTTCGTCCATATCATGAACCAGAGTAAAAGATGCAAATGGAACCGCACCATGTCCTGGGTAACAGGTTTTGGCCTGAACCCTAGTGTATCGGCAGCAGATCTGCGTTCTGTAGAATCACTGTCTGGACAACAAGAATTAGAACCGCGCCAGAAACAGAGGCGAGTGAGAGGATCCAGCCGCGCAAGTCGGAGGATGTATACTTACTGGAGGTGGCCCATCGGAAGATGAAGATGATGACGGCGAATGCAACGAGTACGTTGACCACTTCTCCCATGGACGACAGCTTGGTCGTTGTTGTGTGTGTTGAGCTTGATGTGTAACGGAGTCGAGTTGGCGAGGTGGCGGTTAAGACACACTCGGGGCTGAAGTCAGGCACCAGAATTTCAAGTTATGTCTTGTGATTTACAAAAATGTAAATTGACCCGATATGTGCGATTGCAATTGGCTACTAGGTGAAGTTCTCAACTACGACTATTGTCACGGTGCGCTTCTTATACCTCCTCCGGTTAGTGTAATCGCCTCTCAGATTGTCCCACAGCACCCTGAGGATCATGAGCATAGATAGCTGCCGACCGCGTCGACCAGTCTTCTTCGAAATACCATTGGCTTCTGTTCGCCACCTACCTTACTAATAGTTCATATGATGAAAGGTAGATTGTTATCGCGGGCGTCAGGCTACTATTGTAGCTTGACTCTCAAATAATCTTATCTTATCCTCCACTAAAAATCAAGTTTTCCCCGCAGTGGCATCAGTAGAGCGACGACGATGCCGTGATTCTGCGCATTGCTGCGGTGGGGAGTATAAAAAATTTTCACCCTCGCCTAGTATCGCACCTCATGGGACGATAAGGTGAAAATCTAAGTAATCCAGCTGTGTGCCAGGCGTTCACATTCCCCGGTGCCATAATCCTTATGTGTTGCCAGGTTGCCGTTAACACGCAGGGTCGTACTTAGATTTACCGATCATCTTCGGTTCCGCGATACGAATACTGTATACTCTGTGCTGGTTGAGATCTTTGAATCTAGGATCTGGCATCGAGAGTCTCTACAACCGAATATCGATCAAGAGAGGGGATGTGTTCCGTGAGGTCAGAGGACGTAAAAATGTCACAGCATTATGAAGGTCTAGTGTCATCTACGCTGCAACCCTCCCGCATGCTACTTCGCAGGAAGGTCCATCATCTTAATGTCCGTCGCAGGTCGTCCCTCAAAGCCGCGAGAAGTTTCGCATATGGCTTACAACCCTCGACTCTAAGAGTGTTTAACGAGGATTTCATCTGATCCATCGATCTCATGGCTGGGCACGATTTTATGCGGTGCCGGATAACAACCCAGATCGGACACGATGTCGAGTCTTCGACTGGATCATTGCTGCCAAAGAGATATATGGAAACAGAGATAGTAAGAGGATATTAATCATCCACGACAATAAAAAAATTGGCCTGGGCCTAGGTTGCAGCTTTGACACTGTTGAGCCGCACCACGAGCGGCAGCAGCGATACGTTCTCGCTCGACGCGTAGAATTGCACACAATCCAGGTGTACCTAACGGGAGGCTGATCAGTATGGGCGCGCATAATCATAGCATTATTTACCTGAAACCTGGATTCCCAGATGACAATTGAACCGAGCGTCAAATGAGGACGGAATAATTCAAAACTTACCAGTGATTGAAATTTGTCTCAAACTTCCCCAAAAACTCCCACCGCTTTGCCATTGACTGGTCGCCATTCTCCGTCTCTGATGCGGCGATGGCCTGATTTGCAGATTTTGTGAATGAAGAAGTATATAGAGCAAATGTCGAACACGTCACAATCAGCCGCGAGTAAGCCTACAACTCAGTCAACACTCCACTCAAAGCATAAAAAGAACAAGCCCACCCTAAGCAATTTAGAGCTCGTCAACATGCACTCCTTCAAACACGTATCCAAAAAATCCACATGATCTCTCAACAACTGGTCCACCGTCGTCACCTTGTCCAACTTGCTTTCCAGTGAGCGCCAATTCGGCTCTAGGACCTCAAACGTCGTGAACGCCAGGATCTGCTGCACGAATGACAGCATACGAGCACGAAGGAGGCACACTCTTAGCCGCCACTTGTTGAACTCTGGGTGCTGTGGCATAGGCCGACGCCAGGGCGAAGTCTTCTGCTCGATCCACATGGCGGAAAGGGACTGCTCGACGTGCTTGAGGTGCAGGAGAAAACGGAAGAGCAACTGGTAGCGTAGGATCGTCTTCCGGGAGATAGCCAGAGAGAGTGGAAATTTCACGTTGTAGTCAAGAGCCAAGGCATCGATGGCTGTAGATCATGTGATGAGCAGAGCGTTGGGACATAGACCCGGAAGGGATCACCTAGCATGGACTTCTTTTCATCTTTCTCCTTCTCTTTTTCCTTCTTATGCTCTTCATGCACATGGCCCCCCTCTGCGTCCCCTTCCTCTCCTCCTATCACACCATTGACACTGACTATCTTCAAAAGGAAGTCGTACACTCCACTCTCCGCCAGGATGACCTTCACGTCTTCACGGAACAACAGATCATCTCCTGACACATCCGTATTCAGGGCTAAATCCAAGAGACTCTGGAGCTTCACTATTGATGCGGACTTGGCCGCCTTACGCAGCTCGGTGTGTGCAAGATCAAGCAGGTGCGTGAGGAAGGATGACTGTGACAAGAAGAAGAAGTGTTTGAGGGATCGAAGGCGGGGAATCAGCTGTTGATCTCGTAGGAGGAGTTGGAGGAGTGTCCGATTGGCATGCGAATAGGCGTCTTCTAGGAATTTGTAGAACCTACACCGTAGCCCAAGTTCAAGGAAGCTGAAAGGGGAGGAATATAATAACGAACTGTTCATCATCCATTGACAGGTCATCCGTGAATTGGCTCTGATCCAGGTTGGCCTCAATTCCACATTCTCGAATAACGTTGAGATATTTCCCTGCGAGGAGGATCTTGTGTTTCCATCCTTCCAAGAGAGGCGGGACACAAGCGCCTCCAGGTAGACGTCCACTCACACTTCTCGGAGGTGGTACTCCCGCAAGTTGTCGTTTCGAAGGAGCGGACAAAGTCGACCCATCCCTGAGCTGAGAAGACTTGAACGACCAGTCTCACGTGAAGAGAAATTACCATACCGTATATCTCCTCTCCCAATACTCATCCGTATAATCCATTTCCAAGATTCCCCGATTGATGAATTTGCTCTCCTTGACCAAGAGTTCCTCGTAAGGATCGAACAACCGTCCCGTCGTAATCCACATCCTCAACATTGCCACATACGGCTTCCCAGCAGCTTTCAACAGAGTTCCATACAACGTGCTGGCCGTGGGGTCTCCCGACATGTTCAACATCCGCTCGTATATGATAGTTAGTACCTCTCCTCCCTTCACAGCAATGCCACTCCCGCCTGCCACGTCCAGGTCGTTCTTTTTCATATCTGAAAGGACAGCTTTGAGTCTGGCACCCCCAAGTCCCAGTGCTTCGTTCTTTGCTTCATCTTCGTCCTCCTCATCCTCTGAAGATGACGATATCCCAGCCGATGAGTCGTCGGCGGTTGCCAGTTCCAGGATGAGTTGGTATATCAGTGATAGGGCATGTATTGTAGGGTGGACGTAGAACCAGAGTTTCTGAAGGGAGAACTGCTGGGATGTGTTGAAAGCATGCTCTAGCTGTGAGAGTAGAGTTTGGTAGTCCTGAACGTATTGATTCAGTACCAGTGGCCAAAGTAAATGGACCATACAAGAAATTTTACCTTGAGCATATCCCGTATCGCAGCACATAATGCGTGGTTAACAAGCCCAAAGTCCAGATCGCTCCTGAGCTCGATGAAGGACGAGATCGCAGTGTAGTACATTCCCAAAGGTAGGATACGTTCCACCAAATCGCGCAGGGATGGGTCTGTGCTAGTTTCAGAAGCTGATGATGGGACACACTAGAAAAAGGCTAACCCAGGGATGACGACGCGACAAAACGTATTCCTTGCAATGGATCGTCGTCCTCTGGGGAATAGTCGGGGTGGTGCGTGACGTGTATCCCTTCAATTCCCTTGGAGGTCGCTCAGTCGCACGAGGGACATGAATCCAGCACATTAAAGCTCACCATGAGAACGTATAGAAGATCTTCTAATATCATCGCCTCCTGAATTTCCAAAGGCACACGATCAAGAGACTCTTGCTTCGCTTTCCCCTTCACCTTTGGTGCCACACCAATAGAGCTGACGCGCGAATTTAGAGGAGCTCGTACGAAGGAGGTTTCCGCGATAAACGACGGTTCGCTTTGGTCTAGAATCACATATGTGAATTGGAAAAGGCGCTGTAGCAAGTGTTGCGCACTTTTATTGGAGCGAGCATCACGCGAGGAGTGTGTACGCGCGTCGTATTCATCGTTGATATCATCCTGTGGATGTCTGCTTCGTCGTACGGATGCGATGGTGCCAGTGATCTGGGAGCAGATTCAGGAGCCGAGATTTGATCGACGTTCAACAGAACCTGACCTTCGTGTACTCTTTTGCTGAAAGTGTCAAGTTTTTCTTGCGACTTGCACGCTTTCTTGGGGTATACGGATCCATGGGCAGGACCGTCCAGGGCAGATATGTGACGGTTGAGATTCACGCGTTCAGGCCCCTTCCAGATTTGGACATGCGTCTAATAATAATTCATAAACTTGTGCGAGGTACTTTTGCGTCCACTTGTCCACAAATTCTCAGTTGCATGCACATTGCAACATGTGGTCGGGCATCTTCGGAAGGTAGATGCAAGCGGCGGGAACGGTGAATGACGCATTAATGATGGAGGCACTGTCCTTTGCTGTTGGTTTTACACGGGAGAGTACGGAATACTTTTTTTTTGGTTGTCTACGGGAGACTACGGAACCAGAAAATTAATTGAATGTGCGGTCTGCCAGTGCCTGGGGCCGCGGGAGGCTACTTAAAGAACAGCACACTTTGAGCGCACATTGCCGAAACGTTTTTTGTGACGCAGCTGAGCGTAACTGACTTCACACCTCCCCACTTACTGGGCTCGCATTTCTCCCTTTTACCCCAATGCAGTTTCCTCGTGGTAGGGGTCAGAACTTAATCCTTCAAACGATGTTCCAGAACTCATAGGCTTCTTTGATTCCGAAGCCGTCCTCACGAGGACCTTGAGGCACTCCACGCCCTTAGCACGCCTTCATTATCCCCAAACACGCCTCGCAATCCGCAAGTTAAATTCCCAGCCTTCCCATGAATCAAGCACCATTGTAAGCCTTATCGGTCGTCAACTCCCCATCTTTGACTAACTTTACGGAAAGACCCCACCCGCTTTGCCAAGCCAATCAAAATGGAGAAATTTTCTACAGATTCTAGGGAGGACGACGTTGATCGCAATTTTTGGTGGCGCCGGTGTGCTGTATTATATCGCGAAGCAAGACCGGCATCCAGGGAATCAACTTCCGCTGGATCCTGAAAAGAAGACCGTGGTGGTGCTGGGAAGTGGTTGGGGTGCAACGAGTTTGTTGAAGACTCTCGACACGACGGAATACAACGTTGTACGTCTATTTCTCGACCGTGTAGGTGATCCATGTGACGTCACTTCACAGGTCGTGATAAGTCCCAAAAATTACTTCCTATTTA
>QFEU01007111.1:0-10368 GCA_003316345.1 Tricholoma terreum | reverse complement strand
AGAATTCGTCGCCAAGAACAGGCCCTATTTCGAGAGTTTCGACAAGGGTGCTTTGGAAATCCCTCCTTCGAAAAATTATATCGTTGGTATGTATCCTGCGTCGAGTATACGATTGTCACGATTCTGACAATCTGGGTCGTCTGTACTTCATTCAATAAGTCACTTGCATGGATGCTCGTGTTGAGTAAGCGAAAACCTTCCTCACACTTCACTGAAACTAAACTCCTCCGTCCATAAAGGCCCGCTGGTCAACTTGGGATCGGGCTCGGAGAGGCACATGTCATCAGGAATGCCGGTGGATCCGCGTGCGCCTACTACCCGTTCGATTCTCATTTCCACCTACTTACTCAACTTTTTATGTTCCAGTGTAGATGCCTTGCGTTCGATCATTATTTCGCAGCGACTCCTGGGCACAAAGGAAATAGCTGTCATTCGCCACACAGATTGTGGGATGCTTGGGTTCGACTCGGACCAGTTACGCAAGATTGTCAAAGATGCGGAGCCAGGAAACACCGTCGTCGCCGAAACGGTCGACAACATCGATTTCTTGACATTTAAAGATTTGGAAAATTCCGTGAAGGAGGAAGTCAAGTATTTGCAGGAGCACCCGCTTGTGGTGAACGAAACTTCAGTTACGGGATGGATTTACGATGTCCGGAAGGGCGGAGTGAGTCGATATTTGCGTGTTCCAAGCTGTTAAACGGCACTAAATCTACGCCATAGGTCGTACGGGTTGTCTAGTATCTGGACACAGGATTTTTGCGTGAAGTACCGTCCTCTATGTCAATGTACAATAAGGTGATTAGTGCTTGAGGTCGAAATGATAGGGGACGTACGATTTGGCCCGGCATTCAGATTCTTCACAAAGAACTCGAAAACTGTGCAGCATACACTCGACGGTAGTCACCGAAACGCAAGAGACGCCTTGTGACGAGCGTAAAGCAATGGAATTGTGATGTTATTCGTCGGCTGTTAACTGACCTGACTCCATTGTTCCCACTTTCCCACAATCTTTCCTCTCAACTCACACCGTAGTACCGAAACTAGCACCTGCCAGCGTTCGTTTCTCTTCCGCACCCTCAAGATCATTCCTTCAGTTGGGGCAGTTGCACCTTCACAGACACTATCACTGAACAACCATGCAGGAGTGTCGAATGACACAACGCTGTTGATTGTAACGGACCTCGTGCTTTCTGTGACTGGGTATGTAAAAGAATGTCTCCTTCGACGTCCGGCCTCTTAGATACGTCCCGCACACTGAAGGCTATCATGATCAATCAGCTCATGTTATAAGGAGTGGCTGTCATTCGGACGACGGATATCAGCCATCATTGACATGATAGACAGGCATGGCACACGGACGGCAAAATCAAGCACAGGTACGTCGCCCCATTGGAACGCATCCCGTTGCGAAGATTCCATTACTTGCAACGTCACACAATAGTAAGTGACCAGCTTAACGGTCATCCAGATTCCGCAGAACCCGGATCTTTCGGAAACGTTATTAGAAGCGACTTCAATGTCAGCGCAGTGGCAAACAAAATGAGTCACAGCTCTCTCCTGCTCCAGCCAAGATGACAGTAGAGCTCCTGACTGGATTGGAAAGGTCAAGGGCATCTTATTTCTAGGTATGGTCATTTTGTGTCCCTGTTGGGCTTTTTCTGAACCAACGCACGAACAGTCAAACCGGTTTTGCACCTTGCGTCTCATTTCGACTGCTCGACCTGGGCTAAAGGGGTTATAGACTTTATAACCTCAAACTTCAAGCGCTTCACGGTAATCAAACCAATCACCTAACTTGCCACCGGATGCCATCCCTCGTTATTACAGCTAGAAGTTCCGGAGGGCAGAAAGATTCAAGACAGTACACATTTGACTCCCTGATACCAATCGCGTTCGCGGAATTCTCGACTCACTGGAGGAAATTAGCATTAACGGAGCTAGCTAATGCGAGTGGCTGGACGTATAGTTTCGCGAGGCGCACGCATACTCCCATTTTCAAGGTGCTCACGCTGAATGCGCTCGAAACCCTTCCTAGACGGCTTGCGGAAGATGTGATGAACAACATCAACCTCTTTCTTTTGCAATGTATGCAATGCGGAAACGAATGCTTATGGTCTTTATAATAGACTGGCATAGGGCGTCGAAGGCGTGTAAGACGGCAACCAGGCGAATATAATATTTCAACAACTTGGGCGTTCATGGGATCCGACGCTTTAGCTAGTGGGAAATACTTTGGTGAAAACGCTTCTCCCACCATCTCGGTGTTGGGGAGAAGGTTATCTTCCACTCCGATGGCCAGATAATCGACAAACCTAATCCGGAAGACTGCACCATCAGGCTCGCTCGGGCTCGCGCAATGCACACTTGTGGAGCTGCTGGTATAATCGCTGGAATGTATGGGTACGACGATGACGACAAGACCAAAATGTTTACCTGGTTGGACCATTTTTCCCTGATGATGTTCTCCGTAGACTAGAGAATCGATCAAGACTTTGCCGTCTTCTGGGGCACCAGCAACTCCTGGGATATTACTTGCTGAGGTTGAAATGTTCTACATCTGTATACGGGTGACCAAGTCTGGAACCCAGCACTGATCTGTTGCTTGATGTACAGCCATAAGTCATTCCCTAGCGTATCCATTCAGTAACGAGCAAGAGGAAAAACTTGAATGGGCGAAACTACACAGTTGCGAGTTTGGAATCGAGAAATTCCAGCTCATCGACATATACAAACGAACGATACCACAAACATTTAACCCAATAAATGAATCCCAATGCCACGGAGCAACCTAATCCTAGGACAACACTGCATCAAATCAGCAGAGACAACCAGGTTCCTTGGTGTAATCGTTGACAACAAACTAACATGGAAAGGTCAATGTGCAGCAGCAATTGCCAAAGGACATGACTGGATGATACAACACACGATGCCTCTACATCGTCATCGCAGTGCCACATATGTTATACTATAACATAGTATGTGGCACTGCGATGATAGTACGCTGCAGATATCTTTCTCACCCCGCAACGTCACGGTAAAGTCGCCACGAGCACACAGGGGAAAAAAACCACCATCATCAACAAACTGGCAGGAGTACAGCGACAAGCCGCCATTATGATAACGGGCGAAATGAAAATGACTGCCAACAACGTACTAGACATGGTGGCAAACTTACTCTCGTTTCACCTGCTAGTCGACAAACGTCGACGCCGGGCAGCCCTCCACCAAACCACCCACTACACAAGCCAGTCACAAGTTGGGCAAAAAAGCTTGTCAAAAGACACCCAATGCCAATACATAGCCTCTTACATACATACAACATCAAACTGAACAATATTGAAACCATCAACGACATCATACAAAACGCCAAATTGACACCAACATTCAACATACAGATTGCAGAAACTAAGGAGAAGGAAGGCAATAGAGGGAGATGCGAGGGATGGAGCAGATGTGAAACTATACATGGATGGATCAGGAATGGAAGGGAGAATAGGAGCGGGAGCAGCACTGTATGGACGAGGGAGAGAGAAGGCAGCATTGAGGTGCAGATTGGGGACAAAGGGACAACACACGGTATATGAGGGAGAGTGAGTAGGCACAGTGATGGGAGTGAAGTTGATATCGAAGGAATGGTGGACAGCAAGGCGACGTGACTCATCAGGGCATTACATTACAAAAGATGCAAAGGGACATACGGATAACAATCAAATGGACCCCGGACATGGAGGAATAGAGGGGAACGAACGGGCGAACGAAGAAGCAAAGAAAGTTGGGCTCGCCTTACCAAGCTCAAATGGATGTCAATAGATATCAGAAAGTCATAAACGAGAAGTTACGGACTTATTCTAACGCCAACGTTGTTTGATCGCAGAACCGATATCGATCAGCGTCATGTGACATAACTCAACTTGCTCGTTCCTCCTCAGCTCCTGGCCTCTCAAGAATGCAATGTACACGCTTCTTATCTCTGATACTAACTTATATACTTATATTCTCCTCTCCAGATTCTGTTTCTCTATAAAGACAATATGCAAATGGAATGTGTCAAACACATACCAAGTGATGCATTGGAAGTGCAGGATACCGCAAGGTACGCACGTAGTAATCCCTATAGCACTGCACAACCATCCCTCGAAATAAGCCTGTGTTGACACGTCACCACAGGACGACGGAATCGCGGGCGCTAACTGAGTTACGCGCTCAGATCCATGGATGACGCAGCGGACGACACATTCCGCATCACTTGCGGGGATTGCGGGGATTAACACACGGCGTTTCTCGCGGGTTTGACTTTGCGTCACTCGTCTTGTGCTCCTCGCTTGTGCTGCCCCTCGCTCCAACCTCATCTGAGTAGCTCCTGTAAGCAGACAGCAAGCAATTGCCTGCTGCTGTGCACCAGGAGCTTCCAATAGACAAAGGGAGGAGTAGATATTATGCATGACGATCCTTGTTAATCGCAGCCGCAAAGCCGGGGCTAAGGGCTCGGCTCAGGCTTCAGAAACATCGAGCCGAGCCCTGAGCCCTACCAAGCCCGCTCCAAAGCTCGGCTCAGGCTTCTAGGGCTTGGCAGCAGGGGCTTGAGGGCCTTGGGCCGAGCCTTGCACATCACTACTCCCGCACAGCAAAGCAGCGAAGAATCAGGCATACAATGAAAAACTCAAAAAACAGGTACAACAGGAATGGACCACATCACCGAGATATACACACACGAAAAGACTGCTCCCAAAAGCACCAAGAAAGAAATACCTCACACTAGTGAAAGATCTACCCTCGCAAACACACCAGCATCCTGACGCAATTACGCACCACACATGCACTTCAAGTTGGCAACTCGCAAAGCATCTACACTGCATTGGGAAGGCAGACTCACCAATATGTCCCAACTGTCGACAACTTAACGAAACGATACTACACTTCTGCTACAATGCCCAGTACACCCAGAAGCACGGAACACGATCAGGGAAAAGATCGGGAGCCTCTCGCGAGACCTCACAAAGTTGCTATTCACACCCAGAGCGCTACGAGCGTTGTTCTAATTCATCGCAGAAATACAACGATTCCAGTCTACATTCGGAGACCTCGCCGCACATTCAGAGACATAACCACCCAGGCCGTACCCACACGGAACCTACACCTGCCTATGCCACCATTTCTTCCATCTCTACCCTACTCCACCCCTGGTCTGCGAACCACTTATTCAGCACCAAGCCTTCAAGTGCACCGAGGATCATTATGTGATCCTCCAAGCAGTTCCCACGGTTTGAAATAACAGATAGCATTCCAAGATGTAAAAATACAAAGCGTCTCTGACATATGGTCCGTCACAACGGAGAATGAACAGGGACAAAAAAAAAACTTTTATTTCAAGTAGTACGCGTCTGTTTCAATGCATATGGTACGAGGAAGGGTTGATGACGAATTCGGAATCAGTGGAGCTCCGAGTCTTAACTTTGCTTTTGCTCGTTTGGTTCCATTTCGACTCAGTCCACTCAGTGGGGTTGTCCGGCAATCGAAGTTATCGAACACCATGTGCACAGCCCCCACTCCAAGAAGTTCCCTCACGATCGGATGTCCCTATACACATCGAATGGCCTGCCTGCTCTAACGTTCATGTTGCTCGCAACTTTAACTTGGACCGAGTTATACTGGCAAGCGGCTAAAGTCAGCTCGGCCAGTTCTGTTTGGTCCTCCACCCACAGCATGGGAGTATCAGAGTGACGGCTTCTCTAGCCTGAGCATGGGCAGAGGTCATGAGATTGCGTACATATGGTAGCATAACATTGGCCAGCACTCATCAAAGATCATTGATTGACTGATAATTGCTTTGCATTTGTTAGCGATCGATAGCAACCAATATATAACACAGTCGTCACTGTTGTCAAGACTCTGAGCTACCGACTTCAACGCCGCTATCAATTAGACGGACGTGGCGATTGCTGCTGACAGAATGAGATACAAACGGCTGACCAAATGAACAATGCGTCGCGGAGGTTATGCAAGGCTATATAGCGATACTTGGCGATAGGTTACACGCGAGTCTTCGGTATTTTGGTCAGCTGGCCTGTATTACGTCCTACCATGACGTGGTATCGTCGAACAGCGTTAGGACCCCGGAACGTTTTTTCGTAGGTTTTTCGGACGTTCGCTGCCAGTGGCTTACGCGACCATATCCTGTCTGGACGGTATCCACCATCTGGCCACCTTCTCTCGATTTTTTGTTCGGCCACTGACCAACCCAGGATCTGACCAAATAATTTGACTGGATTAGGACTGAGCCTAGGTAGGCGTGCACTGCATCTTGTGCCACTTGGAGATACTAACTTCTATCGCCGTCCGGCAGTGTTTATGCTCTGCGGAATATCGGATTACTATCTGGTGTCAGAGACACGTTCTTTTTCACACTAGATATCCACCTAATCTTTTCTGTCACTATGCTTATGGTTCCGTTGCATGTCCGGTATCGGGATTTGGCTTAAGAGCTTAGTGTTCAGAGTATTCTGGGATCCCAACCTTACACCCCACTGAAAAATATGTTGTCCACAATTTCTGTCGTCGCCTTTTGTGCCATAGCTCTCCATCAGCTCTCCGCATACCTTGGTCGCTCCTTGAGGCGTAAGCAAATCGAGAAGGAGACCGCCTTAGCCGATCTGCCCTTCCTTGGAGAGGCCCGTCCCAAAGGTCAAAAGATCAAGGGAACAGCTGTGATATGTGGAGGAAGGTAATCGCGCAATTTATGTGATGGGCTCGACACTGATCCGACATCTGGTTTTAGCATAGCAGGTCTGGTGACTGCTCGCGTCTGCCATGATCACTTCGACCGTGTCGTCGTCGTCGAACCGGAGGCGTGGCTAACAACGTCAGAGGGATGGGATCCCGCCCAGCAGCCGCAGAAAAGCAGGCGTACGCGAATCGTGCAGTACGAATCGATACAGGGTCAGTATATCCGACACATCTCTTATCGTTATTACAGTATGCTGATCATCCGAGGAATAACAGCATTCCAAGCGTTTGGGCTTTTGAGTCTGAAGAAAATGTTCACAGCTGTCGAGGAGGAGTGCAAGAAGTTCGATTTGCGGTAACATTTCTTCTTTCGCTGTATTGGGATCGATCAATGTTGCTAAGCCATTGTCTGCAGCATACTTCCAGCCGATGTAAAACTCGCCAGCTGGGGTTATTCCACTGTGGTACCATACGAAGAGTACCACAATGACCTGCCCAAGACCATAGTCGGTAGCCGCCCTGGTGTGGAGTCTCTTCTCCGTCAACTGGTAATTGGCAGGAAGGAGTATCCGAACATTGAGCAAATCATCGGCACCGTCGCTGGAGTTACGCGTTCTTCCACTGACCCAACGCACCTCCAAGATGTGACAGTCCGCACAAGCGAGGGCAACATCTCACTGCCGGCCGCGTTAGTCGTTGGTTCGTCACCCTGTCTAGACGGTCCTTTTCCTTCGTCTGATGTAGCATCTTAGACTGCACGGGCCCCGCTCAAGGAAGCTTGAAATGGCTTCCACGTGCAGGTTTCGATACATCGGACTCTCATTCCAAAGACGACGATCCTACTAAACACGGTCTCGAGAAACTGAAAGATGTCTATGACCACAACACACGTTATGCTACAGTCCACTTCTCATTAACACCCGACCAGATGAAACGACTCCCTATACCCTACCAGTATGAAACCGTCGGTGTGATATACGCTTGCTATACAGATGCGAGGTATGATCGAAAGACTGTCATGGCGCAGAGGACGGAAAGGGACCAAAGTACGCGCATCATCCACCTTCTAGTCATTTATGATAAATCAATGCTCTCCTTTCGCCAGTCCATATCACGTGTGGCCTGCGTGGAGAGGACCAACCGCCGCATAAGCTGGAAGACATTAAAGCTTTCACGAGGAATTTGATAATGAGCAAACCTGTACCCGATTGGTACTTGGAGTTCCTTGACGCACTCGGGGAAGTCGAAGATACAATGACGTATAGTGTGGTCCGTGTCCGTAAGTACCCCTCTTCTTTAACTTCCTTCGACTTGAGAGACCAAATATGTCTCAAGCTCCTGCGGCGTATGTCCGGTACCAACGAGCCAGCAGCCTTCCAGCCAATTGGGTCGCACTCGGTGACAGTGTCATGCGCGTCAATCCCACTTATGGGTAAGATTTCTCCTTGTTGCGGGTCATTTCTCCTTTATACATGATTCTTGCGGCACACATAGGCAGGGGTGCAACAAAGCCATCATCGGAGCTGTTACTCTGAATACCGTCCTTAGATCTGTCGCTCCTTCCTCAACAATGCTCCCCCCCGATTTTTCAAGGCGGTTCTTTGACGCCCACACTGCCAAGGTTGACTCGATCTGGTACGTCCCCAATAGTCGCATTTTTGCAATCGCTGAGCTTCGCGATGGCAGGCTTGGAACGAAGACTATCGGTACATTGGTTTTCTAGTTATTTTCTCTTTCCTTTGTTAAATACCAAATAACTCGCAGATTATGGCTACGATTCAACTATTCCTGTTCAAGGCGAGACCCTATCACATGGTTCGTTAATGCGGTGGTATATGTGCAGGTTGACCAGGGTGGCATTCCGGGTGAGTTTATCATGATTACTGTGCAATGGCTCGCGTTTTTCATGTATTCCATCCAAAACACCAGGACCCTCAGGCGGGCTCAGCCTTGTGGCATGTCTCAAACTTTCTAGCACCGGGGATTGACGTCTTCCAGCCTCGTCTAATGTTCAAGGTGTTCTGGAATGCCTTGACAACGAGTGATGCATGAGGTAGAGTTATAGAGTGCTTACTGGGAGTGCAGGATTATGTGGAGAGCTGGGACTGATGTAGGAAGCTGTAGATTGGCCCATTAATTTAATATTCGTTGTTCTGCAAGCACAACTTCGGGGCCTGAATTCGATCAGACAAGGTGCTATTAGTCCGGGCTCCTGTGTGTAACTACATTAGTGTTGCAAATGGCTAAGCTGGTCAATTTTAAGAAATTGCAATAGAGCCTCAAATAAATTATCTAAATTTCTGGAAATATTTGACAGGGTAGATGCCCCTGAGAGACAGGGGGTCCTCTGCCAATGCCAAGTGATACAGTTAGCTTTTGAAGAGATAATGACCAGCTCCCAAAACAGCTCAAATTTGGAGCTGTTTTGGGAGCTGGTCAATATCTCAACCCCAGCTACACAGATCACTTAGCGTTGGCAGAGGACCCCCTGGCTCTCAGGGGCATCTACCCTGTCAAATAGTTCCAGAAATTTAGATAATTTATTTGAGGCTCTATCACAATTTTCTTAAAATTGACCAGCTTAGCCATCTGCAATACTAAACTACATACACTCTGAAGCCCAAGGGCCACAGTCAAGGTACATAAGGCTTGTTGCGAGATATGGATAAGCACATGCATCTCAGCCTGCTGAACAAGTGTATTCATTGGTTACTGTAGTAGGTACATGACAGTGTCTGCCAAACCCATATCACTTGACACGATGTGTACTGTAGCCAGTCAGGAAGCTGGCCCCCTAAGGGTAAAGGGGCTTCAGAATATGGTGATGTTCCAAGGGGCTTGTGTATGTCAAAACCTGAGAAAGTACCTTGAGATGTTGTATGATGAGTGAAAAGGCCATCGGAAATGCAAGGGATCAGTGTGGGCAGGTGATTTCCCACATTGGTCACAAATTTGAGAGTGACCTCATCAGCAAATCATGGGCTGACTACACAGGTTTACCATGCCACTGTAATAGTACTATGTAGGTCCCATAGGGGCCATAGCAACCTCTATGTTCTCTGTAGTGCTACATAGTCATCAGGAATTTGAGGATATTTTGAGAAAGTTTTATAAAGTTATAACAACAGTACAAGGAGTAAAATCTGCTATAAGAAGTCCAATTCTTGTGGACCACTTTATAAAGTTAGATTATCATAGGGTGGGTTGACAGAACAATGGTGTACTACAACATCCTCAGGCTGATAAGAAATGGTAGTGTTTTGTAAACAATTATTCCAAGTGAATTTCAAGAGTGAAAAAACCTATTTTATTTCTGCTTCTCAAGCAGACTCTTATCTATCTAGCCATTTCTATTAACTCAATTTAGTACTCAAACTGTTTTCTTATTTACTCATTTTCACTAAAATCTTAGCAAAGTCTTAGTTCTCACATTCTCAAATCACACATCTAGTATAGGACTCAGGACATACTCGTGAATTGGTTTTTGCATTTTGTTGAGCCCATGGGGTTGTGGTTGTGCATATTTATTCCAACCATGGAAAGGTCTACAATTGCCCCAATACTTTGAACAAGTGGACAAGTGTAGTGCTGGTAAGCGGGGGTGTTGAACTAAGACCTCACGCGGTACAAGTGCGACCGACT
>QFEU01007110.1:0-12209 GCA_003316345.1 Tricholoma terreum | reverse complement strand
TAATAAATTGATTTAAAAGTACATAGTTGGACTGCTCAGAAGTGCTAATACAGGGCATTACAAGGCATTACAGGGCATCACAAGCTACTCTAGGGTGCTTGACATGTCCTGGGAAATGGCCTTTAACCCTGGGAAAACCTGTGGACAAAAGGGATTTTCCTGATGATCATCACTCATACCAACATGTGATCTGTTTTAGAACCTTTCAGCAGCCATTTCGGACATATACATGTGGAGATATTAGCATTTTAGGAGGCAACAACACATTTGGCCATTTCTGCAGCACTACAACAATAGGACAGTCCCATTTCGACTCAGTTGGAGCCTCTGATCCTTGCTTTAGTTCCGGTTCCTTGTCATTTGTCTTCATTTTGATGTAGATATATTTCATAGCCTCATGTCCAGTCTCATGACCTTCATTCCCCCTTTTAGTATATTTTTGTAGGATGTATATATTCCTGTGCTAGTCACTTTAGAACAATAGGATTGTGCAGTGGTAACCCTCACCCATTCTGCTTGCATTTAAGGAGCACAGCTCTAAACTTAGCACTCGTTCTAGTCTGAAGTTTTGTGAAAGTGTCACTAACTTCCTCATATTTCGTCATATCTCTTGATCGTTGCATCCCTCATTGCCCTCATCTCTATCATCTCATTGTTGCGATCATTTTAGTATATCCTCGTCCCTATCTTTGTCACTAAACATTTCCTACAGTGTGCAAAATTCTTTGAAATTCTTTGAACTTCATCGGACCTTCATAGCATGTCCGAAATAACATTGAACTCTTGTTTAGCAACATAGGACCATTCATATCACCTTTCTACATCATTTGCACCATTTCCTGATTTCCTACAGTTTGTGATATTCTTTGAAATCCTTCGAACTTCATTGGACCTTCATAGCATGTTCGAAATAACATCAGACTCTTGTTTAGCAGCATCAGACCATTTGTAACACCTTTGTACATCATTTGCACTGTTCCCCGATTCCCCATGGTGTTGGTGATAGCCATTTGACCACCTTGCATCCTTCCTCTGGCTCGTGTTATACTGAATGAACTCATTTAGGGGTTTTGTTTGGGTTTCCAGGTTGAGTATCATCACCGTGCCCCCTTTGGCAAGTCCTGAGCTTCTCATACATAGGCATGCATCTGTGCCAGTGCCAAGTTATTTCCTGGAATGTTTGCTGCTTCCAGGTGTTGGTTCAGTTCCTCCATGCTTCAGAGAATCATGGGTGGGTGTCTAAGGGGCATATTCCCCCTGAATCCTGTTGTCCTGCTCCCAGCTGGTCGTGCAGTTGGTGCAGGCCACCAATTCACCCCTTGTGGCATTGCCAGGGGGCAGCTTGTACCATCTGTGGTATGCCTAGATTGGGTAGTGGTGGAAATCTCCAGATTTCTCTGTCTTCCATATACAGTCGACTCCCTCATAACCCATAGCCCTGATAAGCCATACTCTCCCATAACCCATAGAATTTTTGATCCACCAAGTTGGTAGGCAGGGAATTTGAACCCATAACCCATACTCCCTAATATCCCATAACCCATACCTGTCGTGAGGTAAAACCCATACATTTTGTTACTATATATATGTTAGTGTGGTTGGTCATGCAAACTATGATACACCACAAATATCAAATTTTTCTCGATACTCAAATCTCAGCTATCCATGCCATTAAGGCCTCTTGAGGTCCTGAAAAAGGGCCTGAAAACCTTGCAGGCTCAGGTCAAAGCTAAGAAAGAGAAGCTCCAGGCTCAGCTGCACCAGAAGAGGTCAATATCATCACTTGATGAGGAATGGCTCGACAATGAAGCAAATCTGGTGGATGAGGAACAGGTTTTGGAGGCACTGGAGAAGGCTTCAGATTACGAACAAGGCTTAGAAAGACTTGATGAAGCACAGAAGGGTGTTGTCAGAAGATTGCAGGAATTGGCAGGTGACCTGAGCAAGGTGGTTGGGAAGAAGCGGAAAAGTGCGTGAACAATTATGGCTCCAGTATCATTGCAGTGACATTGAACCAACACAAAGGATCTGAACCCAAACCTAAAGAATCCAATGAGAAGAACCCATCAAATAAGGAACATAGCGCACCTGTTTTCACCAAGAAGGAAAATGCGACGCTTGCCCAACGCATCAAAATTTTGGACTGGTATCATAAGAATGGCAAAAATCAGTTGAAAACAGCAAAACACTTCGATTCAATATATCCGAACCTAAAGATGAAGCAGCCACTAGTCTCTGCATGGGTAAAGGACGAACCGAAATGGCGGAAAGAGTGGGAACGCAGCAATGGAGGCTGCACAGCCAAACAGGCTCGTCAAACACAGCATCCGGAAGTGACAGAAATGATGGAGCTGTGGGTGTCGAAGGCGATGGCGGAGGATATTCTACTCACGGGTGAGGTGCTACGCCAGAAGTGGACAAAGTTTGTGGACCTGGCAGGTGTCCCACAGGACGAACGTCTCAATCTGAGCAATGGTTGGTTGAGTCGTTTCAAGGCCCGAACAGGTTTGAAGCAATTTAAGCGGCACAGCGATGCAGCATCAGCAGATCTGGAAACAGTGAAGAGAGAGCGAAAACACATCCAGGAGCTTATCGATAAGTATGGTTACGAGCTGCAGGACATCTTTAACATGGATGAGACTGGATTATTCTATGCGTATGTACCATACCAATTTCTTGGTTTGAATGCGCTCATTTTCCAGAAATAGGATGCCTCCGGATCGAGGGTTATCAGACAAGAAACATTCAGGAGTGAAGGGCCGAAAGGTCAGACTCACCTATGCATTTACGTCTAATGCAGATGGGTCTGAGAAACTGTCACCTATCATTATCGGTAAAGCAAAGAAACCTCGAGCATTCCAAAAAAAGTCAGGCAAGCAGCTAGGCTTTTACTATCGGAACAACGCAAAGGCTTGGATGACTTCAGCACTGTATCAGGAATGGATTCAGCAATGGGATTCTGAACTACATTTGAAAAACCGCAAGATCCTTCTTTTACAAGATAATTTCTCCGGTCACATTGTGCCCGATGGTCTTCAGAATATCCGTGTCAAGAATTTCGAGCCAAATCTTACTGCACACATCCAGCCAATGGATCAGGGCATCATTCGATGCTTTAAAGCTCATTACCGTGCAAAATACATTCAACAAGCCATTGACCGTTATGAGGCAGGTGTCACTCCCTCCGAAATCTATGACATCGACCAACTCCAAGCGATGTGGCTTGCGGATGCAGCTTGGCGTGAAGTGGACGTAACTACGATCAGGAATTGCTGGATGAAGGCTGATATTCTTCCCTTGTCTTCTCGCACCCCAGTTCCCAATCCAAGCATCCCTATCTCATCACTCCTTGACAACATCGAAGACCCAGCCACACATGCTGAGAAGCAGCTTAAACATGCTCTTGATGAGCTGGAATCAACCGGGGCACTCCAGGCAAGCAACAGGATGGATCTTGAGGCACTGCTCAATCCGGCTGATGAGTCAAGGGTTATGGATGAGACGACGGATGAAGAAATATGCCAGGCTGTGCTGGACGCGAGAAAAGCACAGGACGAGGTGTTGATCAATGGTGGAGATGATGATGTTGATGATGATGCATCTGTCGAGCCGTGTCCGACGCATCACGAAGTCCTTCAGGCCACTTCTGTCATCAATAAGTATATTGATACTCTCGATGATCCTATCGCACGGAAGGTCGAGGGAGTTTTGGCTTCTTTTAGACACCAAATGCGACTGGAGATGTCACATTCCATGAAGTCTACTCATCTTACCAACTACTTTCATCGTGTATAATCTTCAGATAATTTTAGTAACTCTAGATGTATATAATTTACAATATCAGTCGTACATAGTTCTATTCTAAAGTTGGCACCCGAAACGGCCCCACATACCTCAAAAATGCATAACTGATTTTTTCCTGATTTTTCCTGATTTTTCTTGATTTTTTGGGACCTATTTTTAAGACCATCCTCAAACCCCATACTCCCTCATAACCCATAGCCTGGCATGTCCACCGAGGGGTATGGGTTATGAGGGAGTTGACTGTAGTCAAACTTGCCGTCGAATTCCGGATTTGCGAGTTGAAGCTCAACAACGTGGAGTACATTACGTGTACTAAGTTCGTATGTCTCCTGCATCCACTGTGGAATGGTGTCGTTGGATGGTTTGGGGCCATTATATCGGAACTCGTAGGTAAGCCAGGGGGCATCACCGGCTTGAATGGAGTCAATAGTCTGGTATAATTCCTCTGCCAACTTCCAAGGAACATCACGGTTGGATTTCTCCCTCAGAAGAATAGCACTCCAGATATCAAGGCCTCGCCCAATTTGTTTCTTCGAAGCGTGTAACTCAACATATCGCTCATGGGCCCACTCGAAAGCAATTCGGTCTTTGAACGGCACCCAAGGATTGTCCGGCATAGCATCTGGTGGTTGTGCTGGTGCCACCTTTGGGATTGGATTGTGTAAGAACGTCCCATCTTCTGAACAAGGACATGCCAGTGGACATTGTATATCTGTAAGCCATACTAATCGGGAATCACAGATAGATGGAGATGAACCAGTTAGGTGAGGATGTCTAAAACACATGTAGCTTTCTTTTTCCACATGTCTTGTACTTGGATGTGCTGCATTATGGTGCTGGGAAAGCCCACTGGATGAACGTGCATGGAACGGACAAAGTAAGAATGCAAATGGGTAATGACTGTTGGCAATGGCTGGCATAGAGAAAGTAGCGTGATGGTGTGGACAATAACAGTGTAGAAAGAGAATGCCATGAGAATGGAAGCGAATGGAACTTGGAAGGTGTAAAGGTTGTAATCCTTTACTGGGGGCTTTCCTAGTCACAGGACACCAGAGCTTGACCTATGTTGGGATTGCTAGATGTTCATAGTGACAGTGGAAAGTTGTTACCCTTCTAATAATATCCAAAAAAGGTAATAGTCCATGGATGTAAATAAGTATATACAGGGCCTCTTACATTACCCCCTATTGAGATTGCTGTACCAATCTAGATTAAAGAAAAGAACAAAATGAATGTATGACGAGATAATAGTCCATATGAAAATCAGCGTGACAGGACAGAACCTGCATTTCGGAACACCCAAGGCCGTATCCCCTCTAAACCTCTGGCCCAGTACCCTCGTCGACCGGTTGCCCATCATCGAGACCAGCCATGGGTTCGTCAGTTACCAGGGTAGCTTGATTGGAGGGCCCAGCTACAGGAGGAGAGGGGCTACGACGCACATGAGGGTCGGTTGGCCCACGACGAGTTCGGAGCCGGTCCATGTGTGGGTCTTCTCGTACTTGGATCCAATCATAGCTGTCATCAGTGCAGTAGATCCCTCGACGCTCTTCACCCATCATGATGTAGCGGGTCCGCTCGATATCCTCAGTGGTTGGTATACGCCATCCATCCCATTCCGCGATAGCCGATGGTACCCCCCATACACTCAGGTTGACGATACGGAGTTCGTCCACTGCTTCATATAAGTCACGAGCCGCCATTGACCCATTCATGTGGTGGTTGAGGTAATGCAGGCCATAAGTGTAGGCATGATCGATCCATGACACGGGGATTTGGTTGGATATTAGGAGCTGAGCGACGTCCTCCATGGTCATGTCGTGGGCCTCGCAGGTGTCCCAGTCCATCCGTGTCAGGGAGATAGTGGTCCGTGGGTCAGGGAAGTCGGATGACTGTCCCGAGTTCTGGACCCACTCACCCACAATATCATGGTAGCGACGGGGCACGGCGACGAGGCACGCGAAATGACGCGTGAACACTGCTCGTGTGATGGGTGCGGCAGGTGCAAGGGCCCGGTTCAGCAAGTAGCCGAACACACTGCGGTAGTGTAAGTGGAGGGCATAGTTGAATGCCATCCCAACGAAGGGGTTAGGACATCCGGGACGGCCGTGGTAAAGAATGTACTGGGCCCATGCCTCCAAGTCAAGTGCAGCGGCAGGTTCTGGCATGCTCAGACCGGCTCCACCTCGAGACATCCATGCCGGTTGTTCGCGTGGTATCGGCTCGTGGTTCCACCATGGATGTTCGGGTGGGAACGGGGCATCGAAGCGAGGGGGTAGGTGGTCATCGTTGAGGACCTCTGTCATTGCTCGGTCCCTCAGCTCCGGTGCAAGGAGCCTCGACAATCAGTGAAACTCCCCATGCAGCCTGAAGCCCTCAATGTGGTCTGTGTCACGTTGATGGGTGTCCATGATGAGTTGCGCCAGCTTGTGCACTTCGCGTGGGTTCATGGGGAACCCTCGACGCACGGTAGTGTACAGGCGTCGGTCATCTGGGGTCTGATACGGTCTCCCTGTCTCCATCTCGTATCGTGCAGCATTGACAGCAGTGTGGCATGCGTACACTGTGTTTGTCAGAGGCGAACGGTAGAACCATCGGGATGTCATTCCGAAGAGCGTATTATCCCGCTCTGGGTGCTGATCGACGGTGACCACGCCGACCCCGTCTGGTACGCGCCCAGGCCGGGATTCATTGTATATGCACTGCCTGTCATCCTCTTCTTTCCTCTTCTTGTCCCTCCGACTCCTCTGTTTCATAATCCTGAAATTGTGGTTCTTCCGATCCTCAATCTGCGCCTTTGATTCTCCTTCGATCGGGTCCCATAGTCCATCATCGCTGTATTCGGTGGGTTTGTCGTCGATGAATTTCGATCGATAAGTTTCCTCTGGCGCGGGGTCGCGAGGGGGGGTTGGTGCGATGGTCACCGGTCCAGGTATCTTATATAAGGTAGGTGTGGGTGTCTCGCCCTCCCCGCGTCTCATCTTCCGACGGGGCTTGTCTGACTGCGATACGTCATCCCCGACCATTGGTATGGGCGCCTCGCCAGTGACGGCTTGTGGTTGGATTATGGGTTCCATCGAACCCATGCCCACTGATATCTGTTCGGTCGTTACGGGTGGCTCGGGTAGTGGAGGGCCAGTGGTCCTCCCCATCTCTGTGCCCCTTAGGCGTTTAATCTGCCGAGACCTTTCCCCATCATCAGCCAGTGGCGATTGGGGTTTCGGCCTTTTATGAGTGGCATGGATAAGACGCGTATCAGCATCGCGTCGTGCCCTCTTCTCTTTTTCTAATTCTTGTTGGAGGTTGTCGATCGTGTCCAGTAACTGGCGGACCATGATACATGCGATTTCATCCTCCTTCATGAAGTCAGCCAGGGAGGGGTCGATATCAACCTGATCCAGACGTCTGAGCAGCTCGTCGAGCTGCTGTTCCGCCCCTTCCCTTTCCTGCCTCAGCACCTCCTTCGTCGATGCTTTAGCCTTCCCTTTGCTCAACGGTGTTCGTCGCCCACCAGCGTCAGACGCTGGTTGGTTAGATGATTCGATATCCGGAGGTGGTGGTCTAGCGGACCTATCACCTCTCGGTCTTCGAACGCGCAGTGCCCGTGGCGTCGTCCGTACGATTGGTAAAGGTTCGTCGACCTCCATCGCATCATCATTACGATACGTAGGTTCCGAGAATGCCATTCGCATGGGTGGTGCAAACGCCTGAGCGTTTCCCCAACCCCTCGGTTGAGCCTGGTTCATGGGTGGTGGGTTCATGGACCCGCTGTACTGTGGATAATTCTGTTGTGGGTACCCTCCTACGAAGTATGGAGGCATCGTTGGATTCACAAATCCTCCGCCAATCGTAGGGGGATTCATCTGACTGACGAATCCAGGATTGAAAATTTGCAGTTGTGGCACTTGTAGCCCACGTTGCTGTCGTTCCGAGGGGTTTCGTGGCGTCTGAGACGCCCTTCCTCCCCTTCTGGAGCTCGAGCGGGTGTTTGAGTTTCGGCCCCGTTGGTTAGATGGGGTCCCCTCAGCGGTCGGTTGAGTCCTGCTTGCGTACGGGTCGCGAGACATTGCTGGGTTTTCGGTGTTTGGCTGGTGGTGTCGGTGGTGGTGGTGGTGCTGAGAACGCGTCGAAAACATGTGATTGCAAAAAAGTTGCAAGTCCGAGTTCACGTGATCATTTTACCACGATCTCTACCCACACCCTCCGGTTCCACTTTGTCTTATCATCCTACCCGCGTCTGGGGAGATTTGCAGGGCGTTTCACGCCATGCAACTCCAAGTACCTATCAAGCGCTCCAAGCTGCTTGCAGGCCTCTTGTGGTTCCCAGGTGGTATCACCTAAGCTCCACCTTATTTTGAACTCGAGCTTGTTACCATCGCTCCATCGATGGCCAACAATCTCGTCTACGAACCACTCCTGATTATCCGCAGCGCCGAAATCGTACGGCTCTGGGTGGACTCGGTTCGGGAACATCGCGTCGTCCGACACGTGGTGCGGCCGCAATAGCGATACGTGGAACGTAGGGTGTAACCTACGTACCTGTAGCGCCGCCGGTAATTCCAGCGTATAGTTTGATGTTTCGTGCTTAGCGTGTAGGATCTTGTATGGTCCTACATATTTTGGGCATAATTTAGATGCTCTACCCTTGGGTAGATTTAGGTTCTTTGTCGAGAGGAATACGAGATTGCCCTGCGATATCATGGGTTCCTCTCGTCGACGTGCATTCGCGTTATGTGTCTGAAACACCCGAGATTCGATGATCGCATCGTGCGCCTCAGCAAGGTTCTGTAGTGCTCGCGTTGCGAATGCTTTGATGCCTTTTGGTATCACCTCGTCTGCGTGTAGCTCTCTGATCATGGAGGGCATGTACCCTCCATTCAGCTCGAATGGCGCATACTTGGTTGTGCTCGAGATGCTTGCGTTGATTGCGAATTCGGTTAGATCGACTCTGTCGATCCAATCCTTCTGATCGTGTCATACGACGGTACGGAATATCTGACCTACGCTGCGGTTCACGTGTTTGGTCTGCCCGTCTGTCTGCGGGTGGAAGGACATAGACATTAGGAGCTTTGCCCCTAACGTCTTGTGCAACTCCTTCCACCATTTCGATGTGAATTTGGAATCTCTGTCGCTCACAATAGAGCTTGGTAGTCCGTGTAAACGGACTATCTCTCGTCTGTAGACCCAGGACAGCTCGGATGCCTTCATTTTCGTGTGTACGGGGATGAGGTGCACCATGCTCGTCATTCTACATATTATTACCCATAGGTAGTTAAAGCCCTTTGATTCGGGGAACGGGCCTATAAAGTCCATTCCTATCGAATCCCAGGGTTTGGTCGGTACAGGTAATGGGTGTAATTTACCCATTGGTTGTTTATTCGATCCTTTCGCTCGCTGGCAGGCTTCGCATGTTCTGCAGAATTCGCTAACATCCTTGGTGATCTGTGGCCACCAGTACCAGCGGCGAATGTACTCAGTTGTACGTTGATCTCCAAAGTGGCCAAGCGTATTATGCGCTTGGTCGATCAGTTGTGTGATGAGTTCGCGATTGCGTGGTATGCAAACGACCTCGTCACCACGCGGATTAGTAGTCCATATTATGTCTTCTCGAGCTGAGAAGCCAGTGTAGTCCTGTGGCTTCTCGAGGATAAGCATGAATAGCTTGTCCTTTGAGTATCCATCTTTGATCTTGCGGAGGAATCCATCATCTTCCAGCGTCGTCGGTGCTTCATCTGCATAGCGCTGGAATAAGGTATCCTCCAGGGTCACATCATCGTCGATGGTGATCGTTTCACGATCATCATTGACAGTCGGTCCAGAAGCGTTGGTAGGAGCGTGACATTCCTTCGTGTTTGCTTCGTTCAATATTTGCGCTTCGATCACGCGTTCCTCGCATCGTTCCTGGAGGCGTCTACTCCGCCTCATTTTTCCTTCACGCAACGCACGTATCTCAATGACCTTCTCTACTATCTTGTGGAAGCGAGGCACAGGAAGGTCTTCTCCTGTTGGATCGATTCGTGCATCAGCGTGTACATAGTCGTGGGGTTCATGAACATTGGTGTCGGTGTCATTCTCGTAGTATCGGGATAGACAATCTGCGACCTTGTTCAGCTCTCCTTTGATATACGTGATGTCAAAGTCAAATCGTGACATGTAGTCCATCCATCGTCTCTGACGATGGGATAGGGCGGATTGGGTTTTGAAGAACTCTAGGGCTTTATGATCCGTGATAACATGGATCTGGTAACCCACGAGCTTATCTTCCCATTTCTGCAAGGCCTCCAGAATGGCCAGTGTTTCAAGTTCATGTACAGCGTAGTGTTGTTGCGCTGTGGTGAATTTCTTGGACATGAACCCAGCGGGCCTACACTGTTGCCAACTGGGTCCTTGGCCGTACATAGCTCCTACTCCTGATTTAGACGCGTCGCATATGAGCCATATAGGTTCGTTACACGCCGTGTCGATCGGTTGTATTATTGGTGTCTTACAGCAGATGCGTTTGATCATATCAAAGCATTGTTGGTGTATTGGGTGCCAGTGGAATGGTGCGCCATTCTGTGTCATTGCCAGTAAAGGTCCGGTGTAGGATGATACGTTGGGAAGATAATTCCCTACGTACGTTACTAGCCCTACAAATCGTTGGATATCGTTGTAGTTATGCAGGGTTCTCCATTCCCTGATTCGGGCCAATTTGTCCGCGTCAGGATGGATCCCCTTGTCATCAATAATGTGACTGAGGCAGTCTATACGTGACGCGTACAGATCGCACTTCGACCACTTGAGATAGAGGACGTTGGCCCTCAATCGATCAAACACCACCTTAAGGTGTTGTTCATGCTCTTCGGCAGTGTCCGAGTAGATGAATATATCGACCAGGTATATGTGTATGAACCGGCCGATGACATCACGAAATATCGATGTCATCAAGCGTTGGAAGGTTGCTGGGGCGTTACAGTCGCCCTGCTGCATGATATGACTGATAAACGTGCCTGCGATTGTCGCAAACGCGGTCTTATCAATGTCCTCAGTGCGTACGCGCACCTGTTCATATGCATCGGAGAGGTCGATTTTGGATCGGATCTTTGCCCGCGCCACGTCCTCTCTGATGACTTCTTGATCGGGTAAGGGTGTTACGTCCTTAATCGTGTTGTCGTTTCATTGACAAGCATCTATCACTGTGCGGAGATGCTTGTCCTTTTTATGGATACATAACATCGGAGCTGCTTGGTTGACGGGTTTGGGTTCCCACCAGCCTGCACTCACGTACCGATTCACCTTCTCGTGGAATTCGTTCCTTAGCGAATTTGGGCAGCGAGGGAGGTGATATGTGTATCGTTTTTTCTCGTCTATGAGATGTATCTCGTGATTCACTTCTCTCCATGGGGGAAGCTGGCCTCTAGTGCCATCTAATATGTCTGTGTACTCATCATGCCACCTGTCCCTGAGGTGATCATACTCATCTCGTTCAGGTGGCGTCTCTTCCGCTCGTCGTTTACCCTTGTCTACCTTGAGGTTCACTGGAACCTCTTGGCTATTGGGTTGCACTGGTCGGGACTTGGGTCTTTCGAACTTCGACCTCAGCTCCTTGAAGCTCAGGTCCTGTTTGCCCAGTTTCAGTCTAGCTGTGGACTGCTTCCGCAGCTGATCGCGCGTTGACTGGTTAGGGTACCAGGGGTTCGTAAAGCCCTCTGGGTCCAGTATTTCATCGTCAGACGCTTGACGATATGCTTCTCCGGTGTATGAGGGTCGAGTACCCTCGTACGCGCGCATTGATGCTATCATCTCATTCCATTCGGCGGGCATACACGGGTCGTGTGGCCACTCGAATTGGGGTTTTGGTATTGGTCTGTCCCAGAGCGTCCGTGAGCTAGCGTAAGTCGCTTGTTCATCGGCTTCCTGTTCTTCCGTTACAAGGTCTTCGACCTTGACTTTCGACGATGTTGGTTGGCAAGGTGGTACGTCCGGTTCGACGTACTTGGCCTTTTGCTTGTTGGGTTGTATGGGTGGAACGCTCCCAACGGTTGCTCTGCCCGTTGTCGGTGCTTTTCCACCTGAGTTTTTTGTATTTTTTGTGGCTGGGGGTGGTATTCCTCCCCCTTCAAGGGTATTTCTATACTCTTCCTCAGTTAAGAGGAGTGCCTGCACTCCTTCGGGTAGGGCTGGCCCTCCCCTCTGAGGCTCTTCGTCAGGGACCTCTTCGACGCTTGCTCGTCGTCGTGGGCCCTGTAGTCATTCCTTTTGTTTATCCGTAGTTCGATACCGACGCAATCATCCGTCTGTATCGGCCAGGGTGACTTTCGTAGCAGCTGTTGCTACTCCATTCACAATTACTTGATTGTTCTCAAAGTCCAGGTGGACTTTGTTAGCTCTCATGTATGGAGTTCCGATTATCATGTCGTAGCGAT
>QFEU01007086.1:0-13351 GCA_003316345.1 Tricholoma terreum | reverse complement strand
TTCCTCTTGGTGTCGTGTCGGTTTTTTTCCTTCTGGTGAGTGGACTGAGTTTTCTTGTGTGATTGTGCAGAGTCATTTATTGGTCTTCCAGAAATCATCCAACCAACTTGCCCCACGCTCTTTTCTTGCCATCTGCTATAAAATATAATCCGCGCTGCCTTGCTCCTCCCTCTCCTGTCCTTGTCTCGTCTCGTCTGTCCAGTCTCGAATATCATCAACGTACGCTCTACTACCTACTCCCACCCTCCCTTGCAACCGAATTTCAAATTTATCAGTAAAACGTATTACCTACGTCACTCATCATAAAAGTGAACCAGAGCTCGATCCTACCATCGCCGTCTACATATTTATTATACTGTCTACTCGTATACGTACCTAGTAGGCTTGTGTACGAAGGTCAAGTATACATAAACGCGACATATGAAATCATAATTGTGAATTTTGGATTGTATCTTTCTTTTGTTACTATGTTACTATATTGATATCTAGGGCTGTTGAATGGAAATCATGTCAAAGTGATCATGTGAGATCTGATTTCATCGTCTTTGCTAGTATATCGGTTAGTACACGCGCTTGTCACTAGCTAAGAACGCGCGAAAGCTGGGTTCGACTCCCAGGCAGAGAGATAAATTTTATTTTAATCACCAATGCACAATAAATCTACAGCAACACATATACATATGCGTGTACCCATGATTGGATACTTCAGTTTTACACCACTCCACTCTCCAAGCTATATATACATGAGTGGTGTCCGCCCCTATCTCTCTGACTGTGGAAGCTGCAATCTTATAATTAATCACATACTCCGACTCTGAAAACTCAGGTCAAATGGGCGATGTGCTCTCAACCCCGTGGCCCGGTTCTCTGGCCATCATATTACGAGCACGGGAATAAGAATGCTCACTCTCGAATTAAATTCTGGATACTGGTTTTCGAAAAGGATTAAGATGTCCACGCCGAAGAAGCCTAGACTGTAGTATACAGAAAGGAGTAAATTAACGTTGGATGATATGTTCATCCTACTGGGATAGGATACTTGGGGTATCTTCTTGCGAAGCTGCCATCTCCTGCCTCACAATGCTTTCTCCTAGAGCCTTGATTTTCTCTGAATCCACAGAATTTTCCAAGCCACGCATAGCATGCTCCAACCGCGTCGCACCAACACCAAGAGGCATCCGTTCCCACTTCGTCACCCTCATCCCAACACCTCCCATCGCATGGTGCCGTAGGTAGCTACACCATCGCTGCACGACCTCAGGATCCGCATCCCAGGCCTTGATCGCGCGTTTATGAACACGACGCTCAAAGTTCTCCTGCGACTTCTTGTGTACGAACGGGCTGCGAGGAACAGTCCAGAGGGTGCGTTTCGTAGGGAGATAGCACACCCGCGAGATGGGAATACCGAGTGAGTATGCGGCGTGAGTTGCAAAATGGGTGAAGAGATCTAATAGACGGGGATGATGTGATCGAAATTGGATGTTGGCGACGGGGATGTCGTTGGTTCGAGGATGGAAGAAAGGTAGGTGGGCACCGCGGCCGTGCACGATGGATGATGCGTACTCCACTTCCGAGAGTTCGGGACCATTGGGATCCAGATTTATTTGAAGTGAGGATGTTTTTGCATTTAGCCCTTCCGACTTCTCTTCCTTCGCTGGAGTGTTGTTGGCTGACCCCGTCGTTGACGCTCGAACACTGCAGTGGTATTGAGAAAAAATGAGGATGGGAGGTAGGGTGTACTTACTCAGTGCTATAGAGGCATCTCCATATCTTAGTCGATGCAAGACCAGTACGGGGTGGCAGCGTCCGTGCCAACCTCAACATGGCGATGAGAATGGAGTTGGCGTCACTTTTCAAAAATATTCTGCAAGTTCTCACGATCCTCAAGCGATTTGCACTCGATAACATCACCAATACACATCTATCCCACAATAGACTAAATCGCCAAGTGAAACGCCATTGAACACTTTTGCAGGAGTACCGCATGTTTTTAATTTCCTGATTCTTGCGATGCTTGTCTCATGGAGCCGCTGGCGTGAGTTTCTCAGCCGCGTTTCCTTATAGAAGTTGAACGTGTGCGTGGTTCACGGAATTTTCGATTTGGTCCCCCCACGAAAAGGCAGCACCCGAGCCAGAGGTGATGCGAACTATCATCAACTTTCACTATCTTCGTGTCTTATCAGCACCCATGGTCAGGGGCAGTGCTAGTGCTATCAGTATTCATACAAACTGTGTGACTTACACAGTTTGTAATTTCACAGATGTGGATTTCCCTGATGAACACTATTCTTCCTCCGACTCCGGCTCAAAGATGGTAAGTCTCAGATTTATGGCCGTGGAGGAATTCTGTCCGCAGATGTGGAAGTACTAATGGTTGATGTGGCCCTGTCCATGGCACGCGGTGTAGTGCTCTATACTACATAATCGGGGTTCACGATAACAGACTCAGTGTAACATCAGAGAATGTCGGGGGGATAGTTTTTTCAAAGACTTTACAACATTGGGGAAGGCCGTTCAAGCAGCGGGTGCTGTACACCAAGTCACAAGGACAATGCAAGCATTGGGCCAGCCTCTGACAATGCCATGGACGTGAAATGTGAATGCCTCAGGAGGTAGAAGTCTACAGGCTGTAGCGCTCTTCAAGGTCGATAGTCCTAACCCTACGATGATAGGAGGTACCAAGAACTCTGTCAGGCTCGGTCCCTGTCATGCCTTCACAACGAAAAATATGTGATTGGTAAGTCGGTGTCTGTCTACCCGTTCACTGTAAACTCGTGTCCGTCTGCAGTAGCAGAGAAGTGACGCGGACTGGTTCGCCTACTAACTCTGCACAGATTCCCTACTCCCTTGCCTGATACGTTGGGCTAGTGGTGGCGGGGCAAGCCTTGATGAACCGATTGAAAACCGCTGACACAATTATCGATTCGATGATGTTTGGGCTCTAGGAAGGAGTGGAGGCTTCATAATGGTGGGCAGATGACTGACCAAATCGGAAGCGTTCGGTATCGTTCAGAGGTATTATTGAGGGTGGACGGATGCAAAATATTATCGAGCGAACCACTACCATACCTGCTGGACAGGATTGAACTAGTATTCCATCTCAAACTTCGATTTTGGTTACGTGGATAACATTTTCTTTCAAGTTGGACAGCCTCTGGTTACTATTGACCGATGGTAAGAGATGCGGTTATCTGATCTTAGGTAATTACCGCACGATTGTTGGCCTTAGAAATAAGCTTAACCCGTTCAAACAAGAGTACATTTCGCGCTCCCCTCGTGATGGTACTAGTGACAGGACTAAAGTTCCAGACTGTATTACTATGGTACATATTGAAAATGAGGTCTAGTCTAGGCAGTTCAGCTCCGCTTGTGCAGCAACTGTCTCGTTGGTGAACATAGCGGCGACAATCGTCGGATCCACGAACCAGGTGACGCTGAGGATCTTGTCTTTCTCATAGGTGAAGGTCCACATGTACTCATTTTTCCAAGGGAAACCATGATCAGTTTTCCCGTTCGCAGAGGTCTAAAACTACGTTAGTTTACTCAATGGAAGACGGCGATACTCACATAGAACATGACTTTAGTTCCGTCATCCACGGTATTTTCGGGAGTGGGTAGGGAAATCTGAGCAACAAATCAGAGGATGTATAATATGCCTTACTGGGGGTGCCTAAACTTACATTAAAAAACTTCACAGGAGTGACAGTTACGGCTTGGATATATTCCGACCTGTTACGGGGGGGATAGCCCATGCTTGCGGGCCTTTCTATGTTCAAGAACTTGTCGGACGTAATAGAAATCATGCCAGCGTAGTCACGATTATTCAAAAACTCGAGCCACTTAAAAGCGAGCTGGAGATGAGCAGAGACTGCGACCATTATTGTGAGTGTGTTCGCTGCAGCGGGAATGTCAGGAATGATTTAGGAATCGGAGGGATGCAAGCCTGAGAGCTTTATAAACGCGGCCTGGCCTGTGCTGCGCTTCATGTTAGAGCTTGATGCCCACCACTGTGAGAATTGAACTGGAGGTAGACCCCAACAGGATTAACCATGTTCTCAATGTAACGGAGCTCTTTACACAGGATTCGCGCGGAATTTGAGCTGTCCGCTCGGACTTTAGGCTTTGGTGTGTAATATTGTTAACCATCCGGGCTCGGGGAGTGCGTCCCTGTGTGTGCTAACTTTTGTAGGAAATGTCATATCTGACATTCTGGGATTAGTGACTGACAATCTTCTCGGGGTTCACCAACCCTTTTTTGTGCCCGGGTGGACTTCCTTCACTGGACGTGCTTGAGAGGCAAGAGCTTGATCCTCGGATGTGATGACAGCATCATGGATGTGCCGTGCCTTGGCGGGGTATGGAGTGGGGCGGTTTCTCTTCTGCATGCATCTAAAAGGCGGTCGGAAGGGCGCATACTCCAACTCAAGGCCATCAACGCAGCCGGTGCGTCCGACCTCCTCCGACCCATCCAGCGGTGGCATAGGCTAGTTGTTCAAGTTGAAGCTTTTCGGAAGACTCGGACGTGGGTGTGTTGATTATATAAGCCACTATATTGCTTCCGCATTGCAGGGGTTGAGATGCGCTGATGGGAGCCTCGATATAATTTGCTTTAATGGAATGCGAATATCATTTGTGAGCCATTTTCAATTGATGTCGAATAAGCTAGAGACGAAATCGAAGGAGAATTGTGAGACCCAATGAATAAATAAATCTTATTATTTGATTCTTAATATTGCTTTCTTGTTTTAACTCAATTTCATGACATTGACGACTGGAAAATGTGAAGAAATATGGAAAGTAGAACGTATCTGCAACTGTTTTTACTGGGATTTTCAATTTCAGCTCAGTAAAAACTAAGCAAGTTCCACTGACCCACTGGTGTCCCACCCAGCTCCGACTAATTTCAGATTGAACTCTCTTGGGGGTTGCCTACGAGTCGAATCAATCGATCGAATTAGTTCTAATCCGCTCCGGTGAGATCCGGTTTGGCTCTGATACTAAGGTTAGGAAATGCAGGGAAAGCTTGAAAGCGTTTCCGAGATTTTGTCCGTGAAAAATCTTGAGATATCTAGTTATGGAAACTCGAACTGGCATCAAAAATAGAAAACACGATTTTTTCATGGACACTGTCTTTTGTGTTTACATAAGCAGGACAGAATTCGACAAGCCGCTCAACTCGGACTCCACTCTGGGTACTGGAGTACTGACAGGCAATGACAGCTCATAATTTCCAAGTTAGGAGTCTATTCAAATTTCGTGCGGATCCGCGGAATGATGCGGTGAGTACGAGCAATTCCGAGAAAGCAGGACTGGAATTTTTCATATGGTAAACCTATCCAGACCTATCCCCAAGTTGGTTTTTATTTTTCGGCATTCCCTTCCTTCCTAATATGATTTGTGTAAATGTTTTTCTGTGAGAACATCCATGAAAAACTGCTGTGGCGAGCCCATCTTGTAGTGTTAGTGAAGATTAAACACCTGGTATGTAAACATCATTTGCCTTGTATGCTTTGCCGCATTTGGACTACAATGGCCACTATTTTGCCCAGTTCACCCAAATGTGTGCAATACTGGTGCTTGCAACTTCTTGACATATAAAGCTAATCACTACATCAGGTGGAGGAAAGAAGTTAGTCCCAGAACTCATGGTATGAGAGTACTTTAGGCTGATGAAGAATGGCTTGTGAAGAGGACACTGGCACAGACTGTAGAGTCCTTGCCAAAAAGTAGAAAGCTGAGAGTTGTAACATATTTATGTACAATTGTCAATATAGACAGGTTTTCCAACTTGTGCTAGAGGGCCACTGCTGCGCATGGCATGTCCGAGTTCCCTCAAAAATTTTGAAGCTCAGACATGGCTGTACACAGCCACAATACCATTTGCATATGGATAAGTGCCAGTCAAATCTAACTAGTGATGCCATGGCTTGGCTTGGCTTGCCCGCGGCATGGTGCAGGCACTTGAGCCAATCAAAATGGTGCTGAGTCGCCCTGAGCAGCTCTGAGCTGGCTGAGCTAATTGAGATTGCCCATAGTTGTGGGCTCATCGTTCTACTTATATTTATGCCTTAGTTATGCTTTTTAACTGTCAACTAAGTTGTGTAGACCATTATTACGAAAGAAATTCACCATACTATTGAGTTTTGCCTGGATTGGTATCTATAATGAGATTGTTTGGCTGTGTTTATCTCCTCATACCTATTACAAAAATGCTCGTGAGATGGCTGTGGGGAGTAGAGTATGAAAATATGCATTCAAATAGCAGTAGGTAGTTCTACAGAGCATTTTATAATGTTTTTAATAGGTTTAAAACTATCTAGCACCTCTGAATTGTAGGCAACTGAGAGCATGGCTCGAGCGGCTCTGGGCAGCTTTGAGCTGCGAGCCAATTTATCGGCACAGCTGACCCAAAATAGCAGCTCGGCTCAACGGCTCACGGCTCCGAGCTGCACTGTTGGCAACACTAAATCTAATGGACTACAGGTTCATGCGAAGCCCAAAAAAAAACAAGACGATAGGCATGGGACCCATACCTCCTCCCCCCATCTGTGTCTTTACAGCTCTTGTAATACTGTACTTGATTGTCCTCAGCGTGTATAAAAGTTAGGCCAGAGTCAGCATCATACAAACTGCATTCTAGCCTTACTTACAAGCATTTGTCAAATTGTAGTCCTCATCCATAATGGTAGTCCATTCGGGGTAGAGTTGCATTTGGTATTCTCTCTCCGGATCCTGATGTTGCAGAGTTCTAAATAGCTGGTTGTTTCCGTGTCATCCGCTATGTCTCACCCGTGTTTGGGTGGGGGCACGTCAAACACGGCTACCTTATCTGTTATGCTACCCTATCAATAATCTCATTGTCCCGCAGCTGGTCCCATAGCTTATGGTGAGACGAAACACGGCAGACGCCGCGAGAATAGATAATAATAAACTACAGAAAACTCAGTACAGTACAGTACATTGATCGGGTACTAATGCCGACACCCGGTTTCGGCAATCACCGTGAGAATAGATAAAAATAGATACCAACATAACCTCGTTCTCAATACTGAGAACTCGGAATGATGTACTACTCTGCGACAACTCATAGGTTCTAATGACCAATGAGAATCCATGCAGTAGCAGGCTACACAAAATCAAGAGATCATTAAAATATTGTTGTGTGATACATTCAATTCTGCATTATTGAAAACAGGAAATTCCAACTCAAATGGCCACACATGAAGGTTTTGAATGTAGTCCCCATCAGAATTGAAATTGATGTTACCTTCTGATGGCCATCCCAAATCACACTATGGGTATCAGGGTTCTCAGCAAGCCTGAAAACTGAGAATAGGATTAACAACTTATGTTGAAGGCACTATCAATGTCATTCAACATGCTGAATTCAGAAGGTGTCAGAACATGACTATAAGCTCAGATGTTACACGAGAAGGTGAATGACTGCATTATTGAGTCTAAACTATACCTGTCAGAATGTGACTAAGGGAAACAATAAGTAAAGAATCATACCTCAGACGTTACATAAGAAGGTGAACGACTCAGGATGAGATGAGGAGGGAAGGAATAAATACCTATTGAAGGTGATCTAATATGAAATAGGATAGAAATAGAAATTAACTCTTTGGTGGTTAAGCCTCGGTTGTTAAGGGTGTCAAGACAAATAAATGGATAAAGATAGGAATAGGCTAAGGGCTTGTACCTCTCAATACTCCCCCTGAGTCAATAGCTCATGCTAGCCACTCATCTTCCCAGACAGCTATATCATCCCTACTAACTTCTCAAATAGGGGGAGAGGAAGTGCTTTTGTGAGAGGATCTGCAATATTGCCCTTGGTAGGAACATAAGTCATTTTAATGTCACCAGTATCCATGGCCTTGTGAATCTAGTGATGCTTGATAGTGCTTGAAAGTCCGGTCCAGTTCCGGTCTTTTACCATTTTGGGGGTGGACTGCAACCGGACCGGTCTTCTATAAAAGGAAATAGTCAAAAGACCGGACCAAAACCGAAAAAAACCGCAAAAAACCGGTCAGAACCAGTTTGAACCGGTTTACATGAACACTGCAGTCCAGACTTGTTGAAACTGGTCATAACCTTGTTTTTCCACATTCCCCTACTCATTGCTAATGAAATGCACAAAAGATCTCGCAAATTGGTCAAGAATTGAGTGAGATATCATCAAAACTGAGTTTTGAATGCACAAACTTGTGTTCAGACTCGGTTTTGATGATATCTCACTCAATTCTTAACCGATTTGCGAGATTTTTTGTGCATTTCGTTAGCAATAAGTAGGGGAATATGATTATGTGTCGGTTCTGCAAGGACCGGACATAACCAGTCCTGTTGAACCGGTTTTTTTGCGGTCTTTGAATCCAAAAAGTGACAAGACCAGACTGATGGTCCGGTCTTTTCTGGTCCTGGTCCAGTCCATTTCCAGTCCATTTCCAGTCCAATAGACCGGACCTTGAAGCACTAATGCTTGATGTCAATGTGTTTAATATGACTGTGGCCACCAGTATTCCTTGTAAGTGTTATTGTCATGTTGTTGTTGCATGTTATCTCCAATAGATCCTCATCATAAACTTCCACTTCTTTCAACCACTGATTTAACCATTTTGCTTGTCTACCAGCCTCATAAAGTGCCACGTACTCCATTTTTCCTGTCAAAGTACTGACTCTCCATAAAGTCTTGGCCTTCCATGTAATCGGACCACCAGCCATTAGAAAGATTTGTCCAGCAGAAGATCTGTGTGAGTTGGGGTTGTCTGCAAACAAAGCATCAGAGTAGCCAATAGGTTTTATATCACCACTTCTTTTGTATGTGATAGTATAATTGATGGTTGTTTTAAGGTAGGCAATGACTTGTTGAACAAGCCACCAGTGGAATGAAGAAGGATTGGATGCGTATCTTGTCAAAACACTGACTGTGAAGGTGATGTTGGTGTGGGTCCCATTCATGAGATGGTGTCCTTGTATGGAGTGGGTGTAGGCTGAGAGTCTGAGAGGTTGATGTTTGGGGGAAGGGGAGTATATTTCAGTTTTGCTTCAATTATTCCAAACATCTCTATGGTTTTCTTGATTAAAGTCCTCTGGTGTAATGAAATAATACCAGTTTCCTTGTCCACAATGATTGATATTCTGAGGCATTTATCAGGGCACCCAAGGTCAGTAATCTCATAAATTTTTGTGAGGTCCTCTCTAATTTTCACCCCAGCTGCTTGGGTTGACAATCCACCTGCAGCATTGTCTGTGTATGTTCTGAGTTCTCATTTTAATGAGAACGAGGTTTTGTCAGTTTGGGATCAGTGAATGTCTCATTGGATCTATTCTCACTGCAGCAATTACCATTTACAGCCTCATTTTCTCACACAGGGTATTCTGTAGTAAAGTATCATAGACACCTCTAAGCAGTTGTATTTTAGATAACACTTCCTGCTTTATACTTTTCACTTTCAACATGGATCCAAAGTTTGATTTCATCAAGGCTTGTGAGTGTATGTATCTTTTGTTTTGGGCAGGCCCTTCTGCTTTAAGCATTGTAGGTGCTTGTTTGGATGCATTTCTTCATGATTCCTCTGTTAGCAATGGAGCTGATCATTTGGCTTCTTTTTTAGAGGTGTGTTTTTACTCTCACCCTCTTTTACGTTTCTCAGTTTGTTTTCTTTTCAGAGTCAGCCAAACTGGGAGGAAACTTTCGCTGTTGCTCATCTTCCTGCCCCACTCTCATGGTGTTTGGTCAAGAAAGATTGCTCTGAGCATTTAGCCAACCAGGAAGCTGTTTTTACAGTGCCAGGGGTTTTGACGACCATGGAGCTCCCCCCTTTGGAGAGGATTTCCAAAAAGTACGTTGATATGGTCACCTGCTAGCCTAAGCTCCAGATCGGTACATATTGGACACTCGACAGCACCCCCCTCAACCTAACACGTCACCCGAATATCGTCTGATCACACCTTCGCGTCCCTGATCATTCTCTGACCATCATCAGACTGCTTCGACCTAGATCATGACCTATCGTATGACTTCGAACACATTCGCGTTTGTTCCTACTTCTTCGGACCACCCTTCCGACAGTTATCCACCCCTCCTGAGGTATGCTATCACACGTGGCCACTGTTTTGGACGTATTCATGCAGGGATGACAGCGTCTTGAGAAGTCATGATGCACTCTATTTGACGCTCCGAAATTATGACAATAAGACATTTCCGTTTCATCTTAGTTCGTTTTTCCTTATGTTTTATCCTTGGTTGCAGTTCTTTATTGTTCTGATCCATTTTGATATACATCTATGGTCTCATGACCTTATTCCCTTTTGGTATTTTTTCTTCTAGAAACATATAAAAGTCTGTAGTATCTACTTAGTAGCAACAAGAAACTCGTCTTGACTCCCATTGATCGTCTCTAGATCTAAGAGTCCAACTCAAAGATCATCTCTCAACTAGTCCGAAGTTCTGCAAAATGATCGCAAACTTTGTCATGCATATTCGTAACTTGTTACCTTATCATACATTGTTGTATCAATCCTGCTGACACCCTCGACGTCATCGTCATTCTTCACTGTGTTTAATATATCATAGCCAACCCCCATTATCTTGCGTGTTTGACGCTCGATCATCGTGAGCATATATCGGGCTGGCACAACCATTGCCGGACTATCGTAACCATCTTCGTACTCTTCACACAGCCATTGTGTACCATTACTGGCGTCTGTGATAGATGTTCTAACACCTCACAACCTTCCTCCAGCTTGTGTAGTACTAAACAATCACATTTAGGTGTTTTGTTTTGTTTTCCTGGCCGAGTATCATCAACGTGAGGTTGCTTTTCATTTTTCTTCTTTGGCTGACTGGTCACAGCTTACTTCCTCACAAGTACCATTACCTTTGACAGGGTGTTACAATTAGTGGACTTTAGCTTTCAATGTTTGACAATGCTATTGCTGCTGCCCAAGAGATTTACAGTGTATTTGACCACACTTTTCCACCTGGAACTTTGGGGCCTTGGAACCTTACTGACTTGAGTGGAGCTTCCCTGGAAGCTTTGAATCACTATTTCACTCCTATCAAGGAAGGCCACAAACTGGAGAGTGTTCCTTTCCAAGACAATGTGGATCCAGGGGGGGTTCTTGGCATGATGGCAGACTCTGCTGCTCATATTGTGCACACTGAAGACAATGTTGTAGAATACTGCAAATGCTTCAGGCAGCTTGATGGGCAATGCAGGTATGAAGTTTTCCTTTCTAGTTATCCTAACACTTATACTTGGAACTTTGTTGCAGATTCGAGTTGTGTGGGCCACAAACCTTTTGCAAGGGGGACATTATAGAAATCCAAGTTTCTTTCATTGTTGTTCCAGCCAGAGCAAAGTTGACGATGGCCCTGACCCGCAAGCTGATGGTTGTCTTGCATTCCATGGCACTGTTAGAGACCAAGTTCAGCTTGGTAAGTACTGTGGATCTTTTTTTCGTGCAGTTACTTATATATGTGTAGGCTCTCAGAATCCAGGCCTCTGTCGATGCCAACCAAAGCAGCTCATGTTTAAATGTACATTGGGTTATGGGACCACTCGCCAGATTGTTACCCGACAAGAAGATGAGGCTAGGAATGCTGAGTCAGAGTATGTGAAGGACCACCAGAGCAACTGCCAAGAGAGAGAGAGAGGGCGATGGTTGTTGAATGATTATAATTCTCGTGGTCTCTTTGTATGATTACATGCCATGTATTTGAATATGCCTTGTCTGTTCTTCACAAGTGCATGTGCCATAGAGCAGAAATGTCAACATGAAGCCTATTATTGGGTCATACCACATTTGTGTCTGTCTTGTTTGTGGTGCACCGAGTCCTGCATCGTAGTGTCCTATATATATCTGCCCCTGTTTCTTTGCAGTCTGTTTGGTAATGTCTATCCTCCTGTTTCTTTTGTTAACATGTTTCTCCTTTTCTAGCCTCTAAATTTTGACTATGTTCACGCTGCCGGAATGTGCTGAATCATGTGGATTTTTTGGGTATCTTTTAGTATGGCTCTCCTTTAATTCGCATTCTGCTGTTCTCCTCTTCTGAAAATACATCTCTCCTTTTCTGTGAGGCAGCTATATAACCCATGTGATGGGCTATGTTCTCCAACATTTCTGTAAACATGCCAAAAGCTCCTGCTCAAAACCTGAAGTGTTAGGTTGAATTTTATTGTTGCGCATTTTCCTAACTGTGTCTTTACTAGATCATCAATAACCATTAAAACTTGTACTGTAAAACTCACTTGGCAGCAGAGGTATGTTCCTGCTTTTTTTTGGCCAGTCTCCACATCATTTTGAGTTTAGTCAGGTTGGACAATGACTTAGCTGTGTGCATTTGCAGTTGTCTGCCTGTGAGTTTCATGTTAACGGCAGTTTAGGCTCATTGCTGGAGAGTTGTCAGCTAATCCGATGTCAGTACCATTTACACCATTGTGTTAAATCTTTGCCTGGATGCTCACAAACAACTTAGACCTATGTATTCAAAAAAGAGGAAGGAACACCTCCATAGTAGGTCTCCTTCATCTGAAATATAAGCCTTTGTCTCGGACTGTAGATTCTAATTGTTGGTTAATATCTTGATAATGCTGTAGACAGTGAGATCGTTTCCCCTCCGGTCCACAAGAAAGCTTGTTTTGACATCAAGCCTGAACCCAATTCTCTGGAGTTTCAGGCACTTCCTTCGGTGTCTGTTTTGTATATCCTTAGATCCATGCTGCTTATCCAATTCTCATGTTCTTGAATAGAACTGCTTTGGATGAGGAGCTGATCCTCTCAATGATTCAGAAGAATTCATTGGCTTTTGGTACCACAACATAACTTTATTGTTCACTTGGCTTGCTTGCTGTTGACCTTTTGGTTCTAGTTCTGTGCAGGGACATCCCAAGTAAGTTGTTATGTTGTCATGTTGTTGAAGGAGGTCACCTTACTCCTGACCAGGAGAGTTATTACTAAAAGTAAAAAACTTCTGGATGCTGATGATGCTAGAGTCACAAAAGAGTTTGTGGCATCTTTTCACCAGTCACCTGGCTTGTTTTAGTTGTTTTTCTAGTTCTCCTGATAAACAGCCTGCCAAAATCAATTTAAAGTCTGTTCCAAAGGCTGATAAGGGTTCTGAACTCAGTGTTGGGTCTTCTGTTGTTTCTGAAATGTTCCCTGTCATTTTGTCTGACAATGAGCTTCCTTCAGTTGAAGAGTGAGCCAGGAGGTAGTCTACTTAACAATCTTTAATTGTTTAATAGGTTGCTTGCATTTTACAAGCAAAACAAGGCTGCACCATCTTCCTTGGTAACCGTGACCAAGCCATGAGAATTTTGCTCGTTTTCTGAGTCTGGGTTGTGCC
>QFEU01007085.1:0-16188 GCA_003316345.1 Tricholoma terreum | reverse complement strand
TGAACAAACTCAACGACTGGCTAAAGCAAGTGATATCACAATGAGCCTCATCGGTCCTGCTCCTGGAGCCATCATCTCGACTCCCCCCGCTCAGACCCCCACTCAAACGCCCCGTATCACCGTGCACAACGCTAGCAGTCCCATCACCCCGAACTCCCCTGCTCAACTCCCCATTCAAACACCCTCTTTTACTGCGTCTACCTCTAACAATCCCATTGTACCCCTTATCCTGCCAGGTCTTTCCCTTCCCGCTAACCCTGCACTGCCCAACTTTGTGTTCGCTGCATCGACCACCCCTACTCCCACCGTGAAGCCTACTACTGCCACCAAGCGCAGTAAACCAGTCCACCCGCTAGAAACCCCAGCCAAATGCCCTAAGCCAAGGGAACACCACACCATGACTCGCAGTGCATCAAAAAACGCACTCATCACTCAGACCGGAGGTGATCTGGATATGGATACGGATATGATCAATGGTGGTTCTGAAACTACGGTATGCCCACCTTGTGTGACTGACACTCCCCTTTTAACCACGGCCTGTGCTGATCAAGGTCAACGCTACATCGTCGGCTCAAGGCCCTTAGACGCTGTTAGTTGGGTTATTGTGAATGCGTGTGACGAGTTGGGATGGACTGATCAGATGGGCCATGATCTCATCGCTGAAACTTTGCCTAGAAATATGTTATGCGTAAGATCAGTGCGACGACAATTGCCTCTAAAACAATGCCATCCTTCATTATCTGCATTGTCGTCGCGCTGATCTTACTATGTTCCATTAATAGTGCTGCCGCAACTGCAACATCAGCAGGATCTTTATCCTTATTTGCCCTCAATACGAACGGATTTGTCCATCCAATGAAGATTGACGCAACCAATAGAGCCATATCCCATAGAAACCCCGATATTGTTGTTATTACTGAAACTAAAACTAATTCTTCAGGTTCTTCCAAAATGTCCTACAACGACTATCAATTCTTTGAAGAACGAGGTACCCCCATAACCGGTCATCACCTATACAAATGGGGGGCTATCCTCGGTGTTAAAAAAGGAATCACAGTCTCTCAACGTGTGCCTATCAATCACCCAGCTCTCATCGGAAGACTGATTGCAGTTGATATTGTGATCCCGCTTGACTCAGGACACGGCTTTATTCATCGTATCATCGCTGTTTACGCCCCCTGGGATGTTGACCATACAATAGAGACAGCTGCCTTTTGGACTGAGGCCACCAAACTTTGCGCGAGTACCCCAAACTCCTGGACGCTACTTGGTGATTTAAACGCCACTGTTACTCAAGCCGAGCGGAAATCTGGAGGCACTGATGCTCGTACTCACTTCAACAACTTCCTATGACAATCCAAGGGCTTCGATCTATGGTCTGCGTATCCCGAACGCTCCCGATTTACTGATTGGACATGCAAACCCCGCTCATCCACCGATGGGGGCAGCATCATCGATCGCATTGTCACATCCTCTGGCTGCTTCCTTGACTCTGAGATACGAGTCGCTGATGGGCATCATGACTACGTGCCTATGACTGATCATAGGGCTGTTATTGGACGCCTCATCCTCAAACCTCCCAATAGGAACACAGCCAGATGCGTACATGACATACCCACTCCCATTCTCAACAATCCTCGCATCAAATTCCCTAACACCAAGGACAAATACCTCTTTCAAGTGTATCGCGATGAAACGGATACAAAGATCAAGCGTGCTGGTCTACATGATCAACTTGTCACTGACCATGTGTCTTTTAATCTTCTTTATGATGAACTTACCAAATTAATTAATGACACAGCAGTGGAAGTTTTTGGCAGAATAGAGAGAAAACAACGTGATGTCCACAAGATTGTGACTAACCCCCTAATCCAACAATTACAAGCCCGCTCCCGTGCCATCGGTGGAGCCTTGAGCTCGATACAAACCCCACTCACTCCGTGTCCTACACAGCCAGACAAACTCACTCCCTCCTATCCACCGAACATTCCCTGAACACAACCACCCACACCACCCTACACTCCTTCCTTATTGCCAAACGCAAAGCCATCAATAAGGACATTTATAAGGAACGATCCAATGAGGTATACACACGTGCCAAAAGATATGACGCTTACCGTATATCCCACGCGCTATCCGGAGGATCAACCAAACGATTAGTACACACTGCTGAGTTTGTTCCCTTACCAATGTCTATCAATACTATTGACGGTACTGGCAAATTACTAACTAGTCCCGATCAAGTTAAGGAAGAAACACGCCAATACTGGGAAAAACTTTACGGACGCCAACCGGTTCCAGATATGGATAAACCGTGGCTCCTGACAAAATCCATTAATGAGGTATGTGAACGTGTCACGGCTAACCCATTTCAATGGCCTAGGAGAGCGAGCGTGACAGACTATCGCGCACTAATAAGAAAAGGAAATGCGAGACCCTCCCCTGGTCCTGACGGCATGGAAAAGTGGTGCGTCAAATCCCTATCTGATTACTCACTAACACCTGTTCTTGAACTACACAACTACATGACAATGAACTCATGCTTTCCAGGGAACATAAAAGATATGTATCTTACTATGTTTCATAAACGAGGACTAAGGACTGACCTCAATAATTGGAGGGGTCTTATGATCTCAAATTTCCTTGCTAACTCACCTATGACATGGCTAAATCACTTACTAACACCGTACATTGCTACTAATTGCATTCTCCCAGACACTCAGGTCGCGACACAACAAGGTGTCCAAACACGCAACCTTACTAGCTTTCTTGCCAGTGTGCTCACATGGGCCAACCGTCACAAGACCACTGTATATGCACTCAAGCGAGATCAAATGAAGGGATTCGATTACCTGGCACCTGAAGGCTTCTACAATGCAATCTCCGCCTATGGTTTACCTGATGCTATCATAGATATAGATAAGGCCACCCAGACAAACACGAAAGTATTCATACGAACAGCACATGGACTTACTGAACCAATCATCGTCAGCAGCGTAGCAAAACAGGGAGGCCCCATCTCCCCTTTAAAATCAATGCTAACCACTAGTATGGGACATCGCTACCTTGATGATGTTGCAAACAAAACACCTGGCGCTCTCACGATCACTACATCAACCCATGATTGTCTCGACCCCCATTTACCCGATGATCGCATCTCTCTACCTATCCGAATGACAGAAGCAACTGACGACTCAATCATCTTTGCCAGTTCCATACCAGCTCTTCAAACATTTTGTCTAGTAGAAGAACATTTTCAATTTGCCTACGGATGGTTCACTAACTGGTTGAAAACTACCGCTTATGTCCTTTCGCCGGTAGGGAATCAACCCAATACGATCTCAATGCCCTCAATCACGGTTGAACCCGGAGTATCACCTTTAAGTATAACTAATCATGATGTCCCACTGATCCCGAATGAATTAGAATTCCTTTGCGTCAAAATTGATAACCCATCGCATCGTTTTTGTGAACTGCATGACTTTGTTGAAGCCTTCACTTTCCCCAAATTCATCGGACCAACCCCCATCACACTCATTAGGAAAATTGTCATGCAATCCATTGCATCACAAGCGTGCGCCCTTCTTACTCTTCAACCAATCACTGATACTGATGCACTTAAACTCGACAGGGTCATTGCTACCAAAGTGCATGCAATATCTGGGTTTCCATGGATTTTCAACACCAAGATAGCCACCCTGCCTGTCTCACTACACGGCTTCGACTTCCCCTCTATCCGCCGTATTAACGCCTCTATTGCCGTTGACGGATTAGCCCATGACCTAAATCACCATATACCCACATATCGTAATCTGGCCCAGATAACGCTTGCTGACTGGACGTGTAGCGTCAATCATTGTGTTAACCCCCTCGAAGGAAACGGGATTCAACAAGACTTCACTCGCCGCCTACAATATCACACCATCCCAGCCGCTTGGATAATCACTCAGAAAGAAATGGGAGCCATGAAACCCCCATTACGTCTTTGTGCAACAGATCAGAGTCATATACTCAACGGTGACGTGTCAATTTCTCACTGCCTCAAACTCATAAAAATGCATGATAGCGCATCCCCTGACGGATCGGCCGCCTACTCGTTACGAGCCGCTGGCTTCAAACTTGTCAAGCAACTCGGCGAATGGACTTCTGTCAATCAAGCCGTGTACCCATACAAAATAGACGATCAACTACTGCCCTTCAAAAAACCAACGACTGCGGCAAGAACGAACTGGGACAGAATTACCAATGCGATGAGCCAATCTAATATCTGCTGGTTCTTCCATGGCAGTATTGACTTACTAACTCCTCGATCACAGCGTTGTGACAATGCTGAAAGATATATCATCGCCTTAGCTCAAACGTGCAAATTCACACCATCCCCTTGTCGTCATGACAATTCCACTTGGGCCATGGATGGATCAATGATTCCAGCCGCTAGTGGGATAAGTGATAGAAAGTCCATCACCGCTGCTGTCACTGGGCCTGCAACACTTATATTACAGATCAAGGATCACAACGCATCGATCCTCCAAGGTGAACAAATGGGATTACTTGCGGCACTAGTACTCGCTGAGTCCCCACCACAGATATACACTGATCATTTGAACTCTACCATGCTCATCGATGATAGTCGTACTGCCGTCAATCAGGAGCGTCGACTACGGATGATGAATGGGCGATCCTACTATCAATGGATCCTTGATCTGGCCTTGAGGAAGTCTGCGATCATTACATATACAAAAGCACACACCAACGATACCTCCCTATCCGCATCCCTTAACCGAGAAGCGGATCATTACGCTTCTGTTGCGCAAAAAGTCATCTCATCAATACCCATTGCCCCCGTCCCTACCTTCTTTATGGACCCGTATACATTCCATCGGGAAACTGATGGCTGGATCGAATCGAACGTTCGCTATTTCATTGATCACTTCACTGCCAAGGCAACGGCTGATAGGTTAGTGCTCATGCCCAAACACCGAATGTCGACATGGCTTTATGATCCTAACCTGCCACCTCCATGGATATACACTAAAGCTTCTAGTGCATACACTGCACTCGTTCAACTCTATGCACGCTCTGGCCAACTAGCCACGGCAGAAGGAATGTGTCAAAAGAAGGCTCTGACATGCCGAACGTGTCGCTTTGGCTGTCCCGATACCGAAAACCCTCACCATATCTTTGTTGTTTGCGGACGATATTCGGAGATGCGAAGCAAAGAGTTAGAGTTGTTAGTTACCAGCATCAAGAAGAAATTGGATGACGCAAAAGTAGACCCGCACGATCAAACATGCATTATGGACACAGTTAAGTATATTTTCTCTGACTCGAAGAATGTATGGCCACTGCAATCATCTATGTACTTTTTAGGTCAGATCCCAAAGGTCGAACCCCTACTGCCACCTCTATCCATGACTAGCCACGTCGACCGCTCAAGACTGATACATAACTTGGCCACTGACATGCATCTTGCATCAGCCCGTCTCGCATCGAGAATCTACGGGGATCTGCAGAGGGAGATGACGAAGAGACATGACGAGATTTATGGCACCAGGAAATGAAGATCATTTGGACTGATATTACTTATCCACCACTAATACAGATCTGTCGAGGCTAGTCTACTGTAGACGATCCTGAGTTCCTTATGGGACGTAGGCGGATATATTCATGTAAACAATGTAAACAATAGGATTGTGCAGTAGTAACCCTCACCCCTTCCGCTTGAGTTTAAGGAGCACAGCTCTAAACTTAGCGCTCGTCCTAGTCCGAAGTTTATGAGAGCGTCACTAACTTCCTCGTATCCATTGTATCTCTCGATCGTTGCATCCCTCGTCACCCTCGTCTCAAACGTCTCATCATTCCGATCATTTTAGTGTATCCTCGTCCCTATCTTTGTCACTAAACATCTCCTTCAGTTTGCGATATTCTTCGAAATTCTTCGAACTTCATCGGACCTTTGTAGTGTGTCCAAAACAACATCGGACCCTCGTTTAGCAACATCGGACCCTCCGTACCACCTTCGTACATCATTCACACCTTTACCTGATTACCCACGGTGTTGGTGATAGCCATTTGACCACCTCGCATTCTTCCTCTGGCTCATGTTATACTGAATGAACTCATGTAGGGGTTTTGTTTGGGTTTCCGGGTTGAGTATCATCACCGTGCCCAGATCAAGCCAAAGTTGATGGTCCGCTGATATGGTCACCTGCTAGCCTAAGCTCCAGATCAGCACACCTTCGACACTTGAAAGCACCTCCCTTGACCTCCCGCGTTGCCCGATCAACGTCTGAACACGCTCTTGCATTCCCGATCATTCCCCGACCAACATCGGACTGCCTCGACCTACATCACGACTTATTGTACGACTTTGAGTGCATTCGCATATGTTCCTACCCCTTTGGTCCGTCCTTCCGATGGTTATCTTTCCCTCTTGTGGTACGCTATCACACTTGTGGCCGCTGTTTTGGACATATTCGTGCAGGGATGATGGCATCTTGAGAAGTCACGACGCGCTCTATTTGACACTCCGAAAGTATGACAATAAGCCATTTCCGTTTCGTCTTAGTTCATTTTTCCTTATGTTTCATCCTTGGTTGCAGTTCTTTATTGTTCTGATCCATTTTGATATACATCAATGGTCTCACGACCTTATTCCCTTATGGCATTTTCATTCTAAAAACATATAAAAGCCTGTAGTAGTCACTTAGTAGAAGGAAGAAATCACCTTGACTCCTATTGTCTCTAGATCTAAAGAGTCTAACTCAAAGATCGTCTCTCAACTAGTCCGAAGTTCTGTGAAACAATCACGAACTTCGTCGTGCATATTCGTAACTCATTATCTTATTGTACATCGACATATCCATCTCTGCAGCACCTTCATCATCATCACCATTTATCACCACATCTGTTATATCATTACCAATCCCCGATATTCTGTGCATCCAGTGTTCGACCATCGCGAGCACATATTGGGCTCACGCAACCATTGTCAGACCATCATAACCACCTCCATACTCTTCATGTGACCATCGCATACCATTGTTTGCGTTCATGATAGACTTTCTAACACCTCGCACCCTTCCTCCAGCTTGTGTAGTACTGAACGAATGCATTTAGGTGTTTGGTTTGGTTTTCCTGGCTGAGTATCATCACCGCGATGTTGCTACTCGGTGGAATAGTACCTCGGAGCTCATTGGGCAAGCACTCAAACTTAGGCCAGCTCTTCAACTACTTATTGTAATGCAGGAGCATAACAAGGCACGGGGTGTTCATTTGAAGAGATTTCAATTGACCGAGGCGGAATGGGAGCTGCTCAATGAACTTCACCCTCTACTTAATCTTTTCCTTGATGCTACAAAGATTTCACAGAACTGAGTACCACTCATCCATGACATCATTCCAATTGTCAACATCCTTATGACTGCGATGGACGACTTTATTGATAATTCCTCAATCCACCCTACAATTCAAGGTGCAGCTCTGCAAGGTTCATTAATGATGAGCAAGTACTATGCTCGTACTGATGAATCTAAGGTATTTTGTATTGCGATGAGTGTGTGATTTACATCCAATTTTTGGAGGATATTGTAATGCTGATATTATGCTTGTATAGCTCTTCATCCCCAACATAAAAGTTCTTATTTTGTCAAGGCAGGGTGGCAATGCAAGTGGATCCAAACAGCAGAAGACCTCATTCAACAGGAATGGCAAGCATACAAACCTAAGCCTGCAGCAGTGTCTACCATAGCCATAACAGCTTCCACAAGCAATGTGAGGTCTCAAATATATCTTTTGGATGTTACCTTATAACTTTATATTGGCAGGAACCTACTAGCATTTCTGCCAAATACTTCAACTCTCTATACAACCAGTCTACTACTGTTGATGTGCTTGATGAATGGATGAGTAATGCTCCCATTCTTACAAACACGGATCCAATTATGTACTGGACGGCAATACAAGTGACTGGTCATCCGCTTGCATGTATGGCCATCGATTTTCTTTCAATTCTGGGTGTGTATCTTATTTTCATTTAGTGTTGATTGCATCATATACTGATTAACCTTTCTAAGCTACTTCAACAGATGTTGAGCGTGCCTTCTCCAAAGGTGGTCTTACTGTCTCAAAAATGCGTCATTCACTATCCAATGAGTCTACATGTGCAGATACAGTTCTCGGATCTTGATGTGATCTCCCAGAACTTATTCCTCGCAATGATGTTGTAGCCACTTTCAAGGATAAAAGCAAACAGATGGGCAAGGGCAAGGCTAGGGCAGATCTTGTTGATGTTGTTGACATCAGTGTTGGTCTTAAGGCTTAGGCCTTAAGTTAAGTTAAGGCTTAATAACATCCTTAACTTAACCCTTAACAAGTGTTGAAGTCATTTGTAAAGGCTTAATATAGACTTAATAGCATGACACGTAATAATATCCTGGTAGAAAAAAAGTTGACAACCTTCGAAAAAAAGGTGTACATTGTTATATCCCATTCTACTATGCCACCTTCGAAGGGACCACTCTGGAAATTCTTTTATCAAGGTGAAAAACAAAACTCAAGTCAGTTCAAAGCTTACTGCAAGGGCTGCATTCAACATTATCGCATTGCGAGCAAGCCAATCGATGTTGACGAGCTTGAACCGCCTTTGGATGCTGAAGTTGACATGACTCAGGGTTGGTATAAAACAGGTTAGTCGTAACCCAGACGTGCCTGTTAATTGAGCTTAACTCATAATAGCTTGTGAAAAGGCTGGGCACATTTGCGGTGAAAAATTGGCGATGATTGCACACCTCATTGGCAACAAAGCTTGTCCATATGCATCGAAAGAAGTGAAGAAAGCTGCAAAAAGGGAATGAGGAGGGGACATGAAAGATGATGTGGAATCCATGGATGCTGATAACAAGTCAGAGAGGCCCAGTGCACCACAGACAAAGAGAAAGAGAATCTTCGACAAAGTCAAGGAAAGTGTGAAGCAAACAGAACTAAAAGTCTTCAAAGGAATCAGTATTCCGTTCAACGATGCACAGGAAGAGCTCATCCATAATCAGTTTCTCTGTGCTACTATCTCTGCCAACCTCCCATTTCACTGGACCGAGGACGCTAAGGTCATCAAGTTGTTCCTGCTTTTCCAATCTACAGCATGTGATGTTATTCCATCAAGGCGAGCGCTGGCAGGCAGCCTCTTGAATGGCGAGAGTCAGCGAGTTGAGAAATGCCTCAGGGAGGCATTAACGGGAAAATATGTTGTTCTAGTGTGAGTGGTCACTAGTTACAGAGCATCAGTATACTTGAGTTGACTGTGGGGTGATTTAAATACCATTGTGGCTGTGAACACCACTGTCGACTTCAAGGTATGCAAATCTCTGGTGCTTGCCTTGTCAGTGCACTAAACATAACAGATAGTCATACCTGATTGACCTTGTAAAGACAAATAAGACTCAATGTGTGCGATGTTTGCAGGGATGATTGACAAGGCTGAACAAGTTTACGACTGTGTTGTCATATGTTTTTGTTGTGATAACGATGGTGGGAGCCAAAGTGGTCGAAAACGATTGATTCTTGCTCATCCGTGGTTGTTCGGTCCTCCTTGTTGCGCTCACCAAGTATGTTCCCAACTATGTTCCAACATACCACCACACTCAAACCATATAGAGTTCCAGCTCATCCTCAGTGACTACTTCAAAGAAAATCCAATGGCCAAAAGGATATGTAGTGAGTCGGGGGGATCCTTCTACTTGAGGGTCACACGACACTAAACACAATTAACATATATTTCGTGTGTCGATGACAGTAGTAAAAAAGATGCTAGATATATACTAGGACTTGCGCTTATGTAGGCACGAGTCAAGACGATAGTGTGTAGATTAAACAAATATAAACATTGGGGGCATTGCCCCGGATCACCACACCCTCCCCCTCAGGCTTCGTCCAATGGTGAAGCATTTTATTTTGAATAAAAACAAGACAATCTAATGCATTGTTGGATCGTCTAATAAGTTCACTCATCAGGGTTCGACAGGCGATCACCCATGTCGCTGTCTAGCATCATGGGCGCCATCTCCGGGGTCGCAGGAGGTGAGATGGTCTGCTCATGCTCCAGCATGAACAGTTCTGCAGGAGGTTCCACCTCGTTGACCGATGGCAACAAGGGAGCTTGGGAAACGGGAGTCACTGAGGGGTTACCCAGTGCGGTAGTTTCGGTCGACTGATCTCCTTCTAGGGAACCAGGGCCTCCACGAGCAGCTCCCGCGACAGGGTCATTGTCACAGGAATCGGTGACGGAGTCACTATGCTCGCTGTCTTCACCTCCGAGCTAACTGCTGTTCCTCGGGAAGCCAGCTGGGAAGTCTCCAGCTGGTGAGAACGTGGTTCATCAGTGGGCTTCTAGCCCCTTGTGCGGTTTCGTTGATGTAGCACACGTACTCGCGCACTCATTGCAACATCGGGTAATTGCCGGCGGTGTGCGCCGACTGAGCCCAAGCATCAAATTCCTCAGTGTTCTGAGGAATGGCGGAGGGGATAGTCCCTGGCAGCTGTGGCGCAGGGGTCCAGTTCGCCGTCCTGGGCGGTCCTGGTACCGATGCCTGGTACATCAGTGGGAAAGGTTTGGGGAGAGGCGGGTACGCCTCTTTCATGTCGACGTCCCCACCCGAAGGAATGGGGCGAGGAGCAGGAGGTGGAGCTACAGGCCGGGTGGCTGCAGGAGCAGGGTTGGAAGGTGCTGGCTGGGCAACCGCACTGGCGTAGTTGTTCCTCTGAGGCCTCTCAGGGGAATGGGAAGATTCACACATCCATGCCTTCTTGTAGTGACGACCCGCGTCTCGGTTGTCTAGCTGGTATTGCAGGTGCCGTAACTGGCCCCTGAGCCTATGGATGTTGTCCTCATATTCATCGTAGCGACGATTAGCTCTGGAGATTTCTCCAGCTGCGATGTCCAGGTCTCGATGCAAAGGAGCATCGAGATACTCGGTATCCCTGTCGAAAGCGTGGTTGTACACGTGCAGGGCGTATTCCTTGCAGACCTTGCAAGGGATCCTGTGGACCAGGTTCCCTTGCCTGTCCATTCCCCAAGACTCTGCGGTGCTGGCACTGGTGCCCACACCGTCACATCTTTGGCGAGATTCACAAGCCGCGCTATGGTTGGCGCGACTCCACTCTTCCAGTTCGCCAGGGGATGGCGAACGCTGCATACTGCGGTCTTCAGTTTCTTCCTCGCTCGAGCTGGGTGGCTCGGGCCTTCTCCTCTTCTCCTTCCCCCTTCGAGACCGAGCTGGGGGCTCGGCCTCACGCCTATGTCGAGTTTCTTGATTTGTGTCATCCCCCATGGGGTCATCATTGTCTTGCTGTGTTGCCATGGTTGGTACCAAGCGATGAAAGAAAAAAAAAAAATTCTAACTCCGTCGTCTCAAACATTTTGTGGCGGAGTCTGAATTCGTGTCACATGTCTGACACAAAGGCAGAAGCTTCTAAGTCAGAAGTTTCTACCCTTGACGATGCGCAGTACCCTCTGCGCGTCTAGGCAGATCTTGCCAATCCCTGGCGCCCATGAGGGCCAGGTAGGCATCCATAGCTGCAAGCTCATTGCAGCTGGACATGGGTTCCCAAGTGGTGTCGCCCAGACTCCACTTGACTTCGAACTCAATATTACGGCCCTTCCATCTATGGGCCGTGATTTCCTCAACGAACCATTCAGCATCATCTGGGGCACCAAAGTCATATGGGTCAGGATAACGTCTGTTGGGAAACAGAGCATCGTCGTTAGCATGGTGAGGCCTTAGCAGGCTCACATGGAAATGCTGGTGCAATTGCTGGTGTTTCAGTTTGGCTGGGAGCTCCAATTCATAATTGGAGCTTTCTGGGCATGCACGTAGGACCTTGTAAGGCCCTATGTACTTGGGCAGTAGCTTTGGGAAGGGTCCAATAAAGTCCATGCTGATGGACTCCCATGGCCGCATGGGAATGGGCAGGGAGTGCAATTTGCCCCTGGGTGGTCTGTATTTTCTCTTCAATTGAATACAGTGTTCGCAGGAGTTGCAGTACTTCTCAACTTCGTACTGAAGTTGAGGCCACCAGTACCAACGTCAGATATACTCTGACGTCTTCAGTGGACCAAAATGCCCCACGATCGAGTGGGCTTGTTCTATGATACAACTGTGCAAGGTCATACCCTTGGATGTTGAGCTGGGAACGCAGAGCATGTCCTCGCCGCCTCTGTTCTTCATCCAAACGAAGTTGTCCCGGATTTGGAATCCAGGGTGATCTTCAGGCTTCTCGAAGATCTTTTTGAACAATCTGTCGTTGACATATCCCTCCTGGATATTGTCGTTCAGAGGTTCACACTCTGACATATGGACATGCAGATCAGGCCCCTTAGCCTGAGACTCGAAGATTGTGGGGTCGTCCCCTCGATTATCCTGAGCAGAATCGTCTGCTGCAATGTTACCGGAGGTCGCAGCCATGTTGGCTGCGATCATCTCTCGCTCTTTGATATGTTCTCGAAGAGCTTTCAGCTGTTCTCCAACTCTGTTCTGCTGTGCAGCTGCAGAACGAGTTTCAATCGTTCGATTTTTGATCTCGAGGAGCTGGTCCCATGGGAGATCCTCGTGGTTTGGGTCCAATCTTACGTCTGCAAAGATGTAGTGCTGGACCAACGGGGCATCTTCCCAAGAGTTGAACTGGTAGTAGTGCGACAGAGTGTCCGCTACTTTATTCAATTTTCCTTTGATGTATCCAGGGCCTATAGCACATTTGGCCCATGTGCCATGGACCAGCCAATGATGTAGTTTGCACCAGTAGGATGGGCCAGCCAATGTGGGCCCATAGTGCTAGATATAGACAATGTAAATGGGTGGGCCAATGCTCAGAAAATTGCTACTATTGAATAGGATGGGCCCATCCCCCTAGGTGGTGTCAGTGATGCTCAATTGTCAGGCCAGATAACAGTTGTCGGGCCAGATAGCAAATGTCAGGCCAGATGGCAACTTCGGGCGAGCTAAAAATTGTCGGGTCATATGTCAATTTGTCATTGTCAGGCCACATGGCAAGTATCGGACCATATGGCAGCATCAGGTGTGCGAACACTTCTCGGGCCATGTGCTAATATGTCAATGTCGGACCACATGGCAAGTGGTGGGCCACATGGCAATGTCGGGCGAGCTAACAATTCTCGGGCCACATGGTAATATGTGAATGGGGGCCACATAGGATGGCCACAGTGGGTGAACTAACAATGCTTGGGCGATATGCTAATATGTCAATGTCGGGCTAGATGGCAAGTGGCGGGCCACAGCCCAACGTCAGGCAAGCTAACAATTCCCAGGCCATGTGCCAATATGTCAACGTTGTGCGAGCTAAACACTGTCGGGTCATACATCAATGCATCACTGTCAGACCACACGACAAGTGGCGGATCAGATGGCAACCTCGGGCGAGCTAAATGTTGTCGGGTCATACATAGCTAACAATTCTCGGGCCCTGTGCTACTACGTAAATGTTGCTTGAGCTAAACATTGTCGGGTCAGATGTCAATGTGTCACTGTCAGGCCAGATGGCAACTTCAGGCGAGCTAAATGTTCTCGGCTCATATGTCAATGTGTCACTCTTGGGCCACATGACAAGTATGGAAATGTTGGGCGAGCTAACCATTTAGGATGGCAACGGCGGGCAAGCTAACAATGCTTGGGCCATATGCTAATATGTCAATGTTGGGCCAGATAGCAAGTGGCAGGCCACATGGCAACGTCGGACGAGCTAAACACTGTCGGGTCATATGTCAAGGGATCACCATCAGGCCACACAACAACTGGCGGAACAGATGGCAACCTCGGGCAAGCTACACATTGTCAGGTCAATAGCAAGTGGCAGGCCACATGGCAATGTCGGGCAAGCGAACAATGCTCGGGCCATGTGCTAGCATGTCGGGCCACATGGCAATGTCGGGCAAGCAAACAATGCTCGGGCCATGTGCTAGCATGTCGGGCCACATGGCAATGTCGGGCAAGCGAACAATTCTCGGGCCACATGGTAACATGTCAATAGGGGGCCACATAAGATGCTAATGGCGTGCGAACTAACACTGCTTGGGCCATATGCTAATATGTCAATGTCGGACCAGATAGCAAGTGGCGGGCCATATGGCAACGTCGGGCGAGCTAACAGTTCTCGGGCCACATGGCAAGTATCGGACCATATCGTAGCGTCGGGTGAGCTAACATTCCTTGGGCCATATGCTAATATCTCAATAAGGGGGCAAAGTGCAACGCTGGGCTACCTAACAGGTCTCGGGCCAAATGGCAAGTATCAGACCATATGGCAGCATTCTGCAAACAGACAATCCCCGGGCCATGTGCCAGTATGTCACTGTCGGGTCGCATAGCAAGTGGCGGGCCACATAAGAAAGGGTGGCCCATGTGGCAATGTCAGCCGAGCTAACGATTCTCATGCCAGATGCTTATATATTAATCTCGGGCCAGCTAGGAAGTGGCAGGCTCATGGCAACTTAGAGGCCATATGACATCATTGGGTGAGCTATGGGCCCGAGCGACAAAAGATCAGGCTCTGCTGGTGTATGTACCAATACGCCCTCAGAACCTATTCTCAATTCCAAATGCCTGAACCGTGAAAAAACCATGTTGACCCAGCTACATGTTCGACAAAGCATCTAATTAGGAGGACAACAGGATTGCACACTCTTTGAATGGAGGGGGAAACTTTTGCCTCATTGCATCAAAAGCCTCCATGGACCTCAATGCGAAGCACATCCACATCCTTTGCATGCACAAGGCGTATTCCCGATGACCAGATGTATCAACGGCTGAGACCCTTTCAACCATATCCCAGCCTGGTAATGAAAATATCTCAATGTCCAGTCCATTTCATGCGAGACCAGAATGACTTCCTCGTGAGCCCTCTTGTAATTCTCCCGAGCCCATAACCAGTTAACACGATAAACTGAGCGAGAGGGATGTCAGCGTCATACTAATGACTCACAATTGCACTCACATTCCGTCATCAGGGAGTCGTTGACTGAGTCTCCTTCGATATCCAAGTACCAGAACCATGCAAGGTTTTTGTGTTTAACCCCAGGCATCCTATGATTGATGAAGGTAGTTGTTGTCTTCAAATGCTCAGGTCGTAAGTCTTGAAACCGCCAGAGCATGTCCTGCAGGGCGTTTAACTGCTTGAGTGCATCCCTGGATTGGCGATACAGCTGGGCATGGTAACGTAGGGATATATCAGTCATTTGAATCTTTGTATATGACCTTGTCTTGTGAGTCTTATTTACCACTCGCCGGACCTCAGTACAGAATACGAATGCGTTATGGGCGATAGCTTGACAGACACCCTGAAGGGCATCATTAGCCTACCCAATCCTCAGCTCCAGCTCAGTGTCAATGGCTGCCTGCAGATGTCTCTCCTGACAAGTCCTGAGTCCCAGCGTTGAGGGCAAGGCAAGCTTGAAACGCTCAGGTTTTTTCACCGGCATATCCCCGTCATGAGCATTCCCCTCCGAGTAGAAGCTGACGGAGCAAGGCAAATTTCACCCTCTGCATTTTCCAGGAAGAGATGAGTGTCATGATACGCGTAGGATTCATCATCTTCTTCCTCCTCCATGAGTTGTAACCATTGCCGGGCACGATGCTGGTGGGCTGATATGCGGGTAAAAAGCTTTCCTTGGTGTTGTGCTATTTCAAGCTTTTCTGGCACTGTTTGATTATGACCGACCTGTCTGATAAATTGCTGAAGACCAAGCCTGATACTGTTAAGCCATCTGACATAAGTGAGGACAATCAATTGCTCTCACTGAGTTTCCTGTATCTTGAAACCATCCACTAGAAATTCAGCCAAGCCTACCCTACCAGAACTGACTTCCTTTTCTGTTAACTTCAACTGTAGCTGTGATCTGGTAGGTGCTTGAAGAATGTCAGCCTTCCAGAAAGAAATTAACAAGCTGCCACCAACCGGGGTACTCCTTCACTGTAAAGTAGTCCATGGCCTTCACGTTCTGAGACCGTTTACTCTGCGCTGCATCCACTTTCCTCTCCCACATGCGGAGCATATCCTGATCGGCACTATCACTTAACCCTTGAAATGCTTCAGCAGCATCGGTGAAAAAATCCAGCGCACGCTTCCATTTGCGTATAAGAGTTGCAGCTATCCGTGTGCATTGATATTTTGGCTACTTCACAA
>QFEU01007083.1:0-16526 GCA_003316345.1 Tricholoma terreum | reverse complement strand
CACTTAGTTATCCCTTACCATTTATATCCTGCTAAATCATAAACCAAACATTTTCCTGATGTATTCACACCTCACAGCGTTGAGAGTCTGGTATGTTTGCAGTTTATTCGGTGCGGAACAACACACAAACAAGCGTTTTGCCGACAGTCTAGTATCTACCACAGGAAGGGCTTTATCGCTCTGCAAACGGCCGCATCAGAAACAGTTACGCCGGGACCACGCTTACGCTGCCCGAAGCGAATGTTTTTGAATCCGAATCGCCTCCCAGTGGAGTCGATTTGGAGTCTTTGAATGTGATTCACTCCTGAGAGACGACCTTGTCAATTACATTACAGTGAAAAAGTGTTGCTTGAAGACAGGGATGATAGCGAGCTCAACTTTGACAGGCCCCCTTTTAAGGTATACGGCGAAATTCGTGTTGTTCGCATACAATTTTGCTAGGGAGTACAGCCGAGTAAGTATCTTTGCTTAAGCATTGCATCGGGGAGGCCTGGCCATGGGGTTGCTGATTAAAGTATGACTAGAACTAACTATATCAAATCAACACTGAATCGATCTATGAATCGTCATGACGGTCAGAGTAACAATTCACCAATCAAATCCTCCGCTACTGTACCTCCTGGATAGTTGACTGCTATTATTATTGACTGTGTCCGAAATGTGTTACGGTGAGCACGCGGTGCGGTCTCCTAGTGTCATCCGAAACCTTTATCATTTGACTTGTGCAAACTGACTTTCAACTCGATAGATGAGGCTGGAGCTTTTTAGTACACATGATAGAACTTGTGTTCTTGTTAGCCCCATTTAAACGGTATGATGCATTCACCAAGTTACTATTCGGTTAACCTATGTGAACTATAAAAAAGGTGCCTCTTTCTCTTCCACCTCCTTCCTTATTCTCGATGTTCCTTATCACTCCCATAGCGAGGGCAACTCAAACTGTCGGTGTCCTCATTTGGGATGCCTCCCTTGCTTTTTATAACCTGGTGACGCCAAACTACAAAGTGGGACATGTGGTGCCGGAGGGCCATCCCGGTGCAGGTGGAGCGTGGCCAGAGTACATCCCACCAAAAGAGGGAGACAGCAGGTGCCCATGCCCAGCATTGAATGCGATGGCAAACCATGGTAAAGAGTCGCCATCCTTGGATTCGAATGTTTGATGTTCTGACCTTGTTCATGTATCCAGGCATTCTGCCTCATGACGGTCGAAATATCTCCTTCAAAGAGCTTAGTAAATCGATTCGTGCAACGTGCAACACTTCGCCGAGCTTGAGCTTCTTTGTTCCAAACTATGCTGCGAACATGTTGAAGAAAAGTTACAGCAAGGACACGTTTGATTTGGCTGAGTTGAATCTGCACAACGGGATCGAGCATGACGCCTCGCTCACCAGTATACATAATATCTCCCCTACGTCGCCTGATCTGACATACGTTGTGTTGCATAATAGGGGACGATGTTTACTTCCAGCCCGATCAAGGAGTACCCCATCTTCCGTTCGTCGAAGAACTCCTCGAGTCACCTACCGGGAAAGACAAGGATGGAAACGCCATTCTTACTCCCGCTGATCTCTCCCGCATTTCTTCCGTTCGACGCGCCGACGCTAGAGTAAGGAATCCCGAATTCAGCCTCGACCTGTTCCATAAACTCTTCGGAAGTGGAAAGTACGTCCCGTATCCCGTGTTATTATTGTTGTCATGCTAGAATGATGTTTATCAGCTCCTCGACGATGCTTACGATATTTGGGGGCCGAAAAAAAGACCTCGAAACCTTCCTTACTGAAGAGCGCTTTCCGGAAGGATGGCAACCGAGAATTCTGGAACGTGGAGGACTGACTATGGCCAAATTTAACCGAATTGCGCTCAGGGTAGAGTTCGGGATCAACGAGAAGAAGGTTCAAGTTGCCCCGGCAGCAGATGCTGCCAGCCCCATTAGCTCTGCCCAAGGGAAATAGTTACAATGCTGGGATAGTCTCGGGTTACATACCTGCTTTGTAGTCACGTTTGTGACATCCGATCTTATCATCGTTTCACTACCTTTGTCGTACCGGCTTGTGCGTGCTCTCGACATACAATGTATAAGTACATAACCAGGACTAATTGCCCAGCTGCTGTCACCAAGATAGTTGCAGAGAACTGTTGAGATCTCGCACCAGGGAGGACCAAGGTGGTGAAACGAATTCGAAGGTAAGATTTGGATGCCACAAATGTGACTACACGGTATGTAACTACGAGAAGGCCGACCAGACTCCAAACCAGCGTTAAACTTTTTTTGCTTATGTAACCTTGAACTTGACTTGGCTGCCTTCTTAAATCCAATTCCATCAGGGCGCTAGCCAGACACAAATATATGGCAGACCTTACGACAGCCTGTATTGGACATTATGGCATGATTCGCAGGGGATTAGGATTATTATTGGGTGTGGTGTTGCAGTTGTTACTATGATGTTATTTTTCATCGGAAAAAGCTGACGACGAGGTGCCAGTTGTTTGGTTCTGTTGCTTAGGCCCATGTCCCATGTCCCATGTCCAACGCCCTCTGCTGCATGGCTCAAACGAAGGTTTTTCTTTTCTAGCGAAAACTGGGGTCCTCTAGAGTGGACCCCGACTTGAATAGGTGATGGAGTGGACAGGCTATACTAATACATAAACAACTATACTTAGTATGACTACCAAGAGACCATTTGACTACTAGTACAAATGAAATAAACAAAACAAGGGAGAGGTGGGTGGGCCATGAAGAAAAGCAAAATTGCTTTAAACTTGATAAGGCCTAAGGACCCTGTGTGAGTAATAAACATGAGGTGATGCCACATAATCACTGCTCACTGTGAGGATTCAACTGCACAGGGAGCAAAAGCTAGACAACACAGATGAATCCTGTGAAATGAAAGATGAGGTTTATCATGGTGGAGGATGGAATAAGATCTCACAATGTAAATAGTTGTTATTGATGCGAGAGTGAACCTTGAAAGGCGAACTTGAAGCTGAAATAACAACTATTTGTGAGAGTGAGAGATTGAATCCAAGAAAGTGCACAAGGTGCTCACCTGTGTTGCTTGTGGATGAGATGGTGGTCAAGAGGAAGCAACACGAAGGTGACCCCTAATTGTGCTAAAAATGTCTATGCCCAAGCATCGGCTAGTCACTAGCACTTGGTCATGGACAGCACAATCATGGGGCTTGAGTGGAGCTTGGCGCAGATAGCGAAGCTAGTTGCATGGCATGGTTTGGAGAGGTGCAGAGGCCTACAAAAGGCTCCTTACCCCTGGAACCCACCTTTATGATGACCTCTGCTGCATGGCTCAAACAAAGGTTTTTCTTTTCTAGCAAAAGCTGGGGTTCTCCAGAGTGGACCCCAACTTGAATAGGCGATGGAGTGGACAGGCTAAAGAGGTGCTGTTTATGATGTGTGTGGGGGTGGTGGAGGTGTTGCAAAAGATGGGGAGCAAGGAGCTGTGAATATTAATGCCAAAGGCAGATAGCCGCCAACTGTTGTTCAACTTTGATGGCAGGGTTTTTGCAGATGTATATCTTCCACGCTTCAGACGACCAATGACCAATGGCTTGAATGAAAGTCTCCAAAACCCCCAGAGATGCCAGGAATGTGGCACATCCTGCCCAAGCTGAATGACCTCTGAAGTGATGGTCCAGAACAGCAAAGAACTTCAACTCAAACCAGGAACATGAGAGGTGAGAACCATTCTTGTGTAGAAATAATGCTGCCTTGACACCATGGAGATGATCATGTGAGGTAATGTATTCCCATAAAAGGGACACAGGGTCTGCAACCTCTTGTGATGTGCAGACAACAATGGTCCCCTGATAAAACAGATTACCTTTATGATATGGCAGATGATATTGCACATGTCCATTCTTGAAAATGAGGAATGCCTGTTTGATAATCTTCCTCCAGTTGAAGAGGCTGTGATCATTCTTCTGCACCAGTTCCCCCATGTGATGGCATCTGTAGAAGGCACAGGATATGAGCACTGCAAACAGAAGGTTGTCATAGCTTCCAGTACAATGGGCAACATCTACAAACAATTGCAGATGTGTGACATGGAGCAGCAGCTTTCACTGCACAGGATCTGCCCAGACTTTTTTGGCCTCTCAAATTGTTGATGTAACAAGTGCGTGAGACCGATTTATATCAAACTCAGGGTAGATGTCCCATAAAAAGTGCTGCACGCCTGTCATATACTTGGGTGCTGAGGCAATAAATTGGAAGGAGTAAGCAATGTAGTGAGATAGAGTGGTTGGTGTAGGATCAAGGGGAAGAGTGTGCATGATACAAAAGTTGATGTAGTCCCAAGCTCTGGTAGCATAGTTTTTCGATGTTGAGCATTCGATAGAGTTGACCTGCAGATGAAGACCTCGAGCATCAATATCTGAGATCTCCATGGGGGGGTGTTGTAGGGCTATGAGCTCTATTCATAGACTCAACGCCCTGGACGTGTTTGTTGATTGGAGCATGATGTTCACGTGATGATCACCTGGGTGCCAATGCGTGATCAAAACACTAGTTTGTTAATTAGCTTGTTTCTTCGACAGGTTTTCCATTCTTGCATAACGTGGCCTACATACTATTGTCTCACCTCGCTGGATCCTCAAGAGATCCCTTGTTCCTCAGTTCATCTCCCTCAAGGACCTCCTTAGTCAACATCAGTATGATCTGCCGAAGAAGACTTAGTTGATGGATAGGTCTAGAGTGCAGATCATGTATGATTCCTTTGACGATTGTATTTTGATGTATTGTTAGGGGCGATAGCCTATAACTCGGATCTAAGTCTAATCAATCAAGGGATCAACATGCGAGGCTTTTGTGCGTTATCTAATCTGATGAACAGCGGAGGCATTCCATGTTCGAGATTGAATGATGACGTTAGTCGCAACTAAGTCGAGTGAGATTCAAGTATAAGCATTATATTGCCTAGGTCAAGCTGGGGGGCCTTGACCGACTATACTACTGCTTTTATACTACAGGCTATGGCTATGCGATTCTTGAAACATAATAGTCAGCTACATAGCTCTGTGAGTTGAAGAGTATAAGTATAAGTCACAAGGCTATACATAAGTCAGGATGAGTTGGAATGAATAAGTACGGTAAGCCCGATAGATTGCGGTCGAGATAACAAGAATAAAAAAAGTTCGTAACACTACCCCTTCTTCAAGATTGAAACTTCCCATGTCTTCACGTCTTCTAACTCATTCCAGTGGAATGTCAGGTAAAGGGATAGACGGAGGCGGTTGTAGTGGGAGTCGTTTCGACGATTGTCAAAGAGGTCGGTTAATAAATAAGTTTCGTTTACTGAACGATCAAGGTCATGGATGAGGATGATGATGCTCAGATAGATATGCAGGAGGTGGCTGCGAAGGCTGCCGTGATGGTAAAGTGGTGGGTGGTAATGGAGTAATGGGTGATGGTGTTGTGGACGATGAGAAATTGGTGATTGGTGTGGGTCTTCTGCGAATAGCAAGTTCGATGCTTTCGACATGATCTTCTCGTTGTCGAATACAATAGGCGACGTGGATAGCAAGGGCACTCCACCCAAGAAGAAGGATGGAGCAAAGAACGTATATGAGAATGAATGAGCTGTCGGCCATGATGGTAAGAAGAGATGTTAAAAGAAAATCTGTTTGTCAATATTTTCTTATAAAGCTCTGCCGACGGGTTCTCCTGTGATATTGTTCCAGGCTTCGTCACCATAATCAGGGTAAACATCGTGCATTTCTTTGTCATAGTTACCATCTTCAGTTATTGAACAGGCTAGCTGAGCGATAGCAGAATCTTGATAAGGGCAGTCGTTTGAGTAATGTTTTGGTCCGTACATTTCGCAACGTCGACATTGATATAGAGGGCAATGAGTTTTGAAATGGCCAAAAAGTCCGCAATTGTAGCATCGGTATTTCCTCATCCAGTAAGGAAATTTAATCTTGGTGAGGAGTCGGTGAACAGTAGTTACTTGGGGAACCATGAGAATTTTAGTAGTGATGGAGAATGTTGTCCCAGGGGGAGGCATAGGGGATTCCTTGGTGAGGTCTATAATATCCTGGTGGGTAGTGAGTTCTGGGATTGGCGAGCTGGGGACCATGAGGTATTCGTCCATGCGTGATGGGATAGATGATTCAGTCATTTCTAGAAGAGGTGGAGGAGGAGTAGTTCCTTGTGGTTCTGATTCTGGTTGGGTTTCTGAAAACTGATGTTGAAAAATGGTAACGTCTTTTCTGTATTCTTCCTCTAACTGAGCATTCTTGATCTCTTCAATGATGACCGCAATGTTGCGGTGCATGAGAAGAGCAAGGACAGTTTCAATAATACTGTCTATCAAAACATTTGCTTCGCGAGTTTTGCAAAGGAATTTGTAATAGTTTAGAGTTGTCTTGTCGACTTGTGTGGAAAGGTTTTCGATAATTTCTTCTTTGTTTTTTTGGGTCGAGAAGAAAGAAAGCATCTGTGGTAGGAATGACTGGGTTGTTTGACATGAGGAAATGTGGGTGGTGATGCAGTTTCATTGGAGATTATTCTGTCTTTTATAGTCGTTGAGGAGATCTGGTGAATGTTTCAGATTCGCTTCAGGTTCCCAGGTGTTGTCGGCTGTGGAATAGCCTTTCCATTTGACTAGGAATTGGTAACCTTGACTGCGTTTCCGGTGTCGTGTAATCAACTCTACTTCGTGTTCCTCTTAGCCATCTACTAGGTCAGGGGGTGGTTGGAGATAGTTTTTTCCATGTGCTTCAGTTTCATGATACGGGGTAAGGAGATGCATGTGGAACACGGGGTGTATTTTCCACTGTGGCGGGAGACATAACTTGTATGAAAGCAGTGAAATGACTTCGATGATCAGGAAGGGTCCTTCCCATTTAGGAGCAAGTTTCCTTGTTTGGTAAGGTAATTTGAGGTTTTTCGAGTCAAGCCAGACCTCGTCACCTTTCTTGAAAGGGGTGAATTTTCGTGTGATTCGTTCCATCATTGTTTGACGTGCAAGTTCATGTGCTGCTTGTGCTTTGCGTCAAGCATGGAATAGAAGTGAGAGCCTAGTCTCTGCTTCAGGTACGTTCGTTTTTGGAAATGCTGTTGGGAGTGCAATAGGTTCATAACCCATCATCAGATAGAATGGTGAATGTTTTACTGCGGAATGAGTTTTCTGATTGTGTGCAAATTCGGCAGTAGGGAGATATCGTTTCCACGTTTCAGGTTGATTGGAACAAAACATTCAGAGGTAGATTTTGAGTTCCTGATTGACTCGTTCTGTTTCGCCATCGGTTTGAGGGTGATAGGCTGTACTCATGGCCAGTTTAACCTCTAGGAGTTTTCCGAGTTCTTGGAATAAATTTGAGGTGAAACGAGGATCTCTGTCAGAAATGATCTTGTTGGGTAGTCCAAATCTGGAATAGACTTTTTCGTAATAGAGGCAGGCCGCATCAGATGCCATAAGCATTTTGTTTGTCAGTATGAAAATTGCCCCCTTAGTAGCATTTTGGTCTACCACGACCATAAGACTGTCAAATCCTTCACTTTCGGGTAAATCTGTGATAAAATCCGTAGTTACCACCGCAAAAGGGCATGTGGTTACCGATTTGATCAGGGATAAAGGTGGGACCGTCAGGTGGGTGACAACTTTCATCTGCTAACAGATGGCGCAGCCGGTGACAAAGTTCTTGATGAAGACCGTCATTCCTGGCCACCAGTAATCTCGTCAAATTAACTCCAACGTCTGGAATTGTCCAGGATGTCCTGCAGGTAAAATGTTGTGATATCATTCAATAATCCAGCGTTGTAATGTTATGTCCATTGGGACATAGCATTGATCTTTGAAAAATAATAGTCCATCTTTGAGTTTCCAATCTTCCAACACTGATTTTATCGGTGGTATTCCTCCTGTTTTTAATTCTTCTACTGCTGTTTTTACCAATTTGTCTTTTATTAAGGTGATGACCAATAAATCTTTTGTTTCGATGTTGATAGTTTTTATGAAGAGTTCAGTCGGAAGGAGAGTCATGTCTTCGTTGTCGTTATCCTCAGTTGGGAGAAGATCATGTCTCCTAGATAGTGCATCCGACTGAACCATTTGAGATCCAGGTACGTGTACTAGTTTCATATCATAGAGCGAGAGTAACAAACTCCATCGCGCTTGTCGTCGATTGAGTTTTTGAGCTGTTCTGAAGTATGTCAAGTTCTTGTGATCGGAAAGGATCGTAACCGAGTGTTTAGAGCCTTGAAGATAGTGTCGCCATGCTTCCAATGCTCGAATGATTCCAAATAGTTCTCTGTCGTATATTTCATAATTTCTTTCCGTTTGATTGAATGAGTGTGAAATATAACCACAAGGGTGCCAATCTCCATTGTCATCTTGTTGATGGAGAACTGCTCCAGTGGTGAATTTCAATGCATTGGATTCTATTACGAATGGTTTTTTGGGGTTAGGCATTAGCAATACGGGCATCTTGGAGAACTTTTGTTTGAGAGCATCAAAGGCCGTTTGGCATTTGGCGGTCCATTCGAACTGTCTATCTTTTTGGGTTAACACATTCAGGGGTCTCGCTGTTTCTGCGAAGTGTCTGATAAATCATCTATAGAAGTTCCCAAATCCCAAGAAGGATCAAACTCCCTTAACGTTTGTCGGTGCGGGCCAATCCCAGATTCCTGTGAGTTTCGTGAGGTTCATAGTGATCTTGTTTTCGCTGATGATTAGACCCAAGTATTCCACTTTGGTAGCATCGAATTTGCATTTTTCTGCTTTAAGGAATAGGTCGTGTTCTTGAAGTCTCTGTAAAACTCGGAGGGTTCATTTTCGATGTTCTTCGGGATCTTTCAAAAAGATTAGGATGTCGTCCATATAAATGATCATCCATCCTTCATTAAGCATGTCCCTAAAAATGTCGTTCATCATTGCTTGAAAGGTTGCTGGTGAGTTGCATAATCCGAAGAACATGACTGTCAGTTTGAATAGTCCTTTGTTTGTCTTGAATGCACCTTTCCATTTGTCACCTTCTTTAATCCTGATGTTGTGATAACCCCAACAGATATCAAGTTTCGTAAAGAGTTTCGCTCCTTTTAATTTGTCAAGGAGGTCACTAACCAAGGGGAGAGGGTAGACATTCTTTACTGTTCCTTCGTTGAGATATCGATAATCTTGGCATGGTCGTAGTGCATCAGAATCTTTCTTCAATACGAAAAAGAATGGTGAGGCCATCGGGGACTTCGAAGGTCGAATGTAGCCTTTCTTCAGGTTTTCATCAAGAAATTCGTCCAATTTGATTTGTTCAGCAGGGGTTAAAGGGTATACTTTGCAATCTTTTGGAATGAAATTGGGTTTGAGATCAATAGCATGATCCCAGGGTCGAGATTCAGGGAATCGTTCTGAAGCCGCTTTTTCGAATACCCTTTTATACTCTCGGTAGGTTTCAGGGAGGAGGTCGTTTAAAGACTTCTTCTTTTCTGGATTAGCGTCTGCATTGTCATGTGCAAGTTGCTGTGAAATAGATGTCTTTGCCCTGATCCACATGTTTTGCCCGTATGAGTATTGTGCTGTGTTCTTCATTTTGGTGATTCGTCGAATTCCTAGAGTGTCCTTCGTGCAAGAATATTTCGGGTAGTCGTGTTCATTAGTAAGAGGTATTTTGTCTGGTTCAAAAATGCCAATGACTGATTCTCCTCTACAATAGGCAATTACCAAATCATTGTTTTCGATAGTTTCTTCTTGTATGTAGTTCAGATTTTCAGGTACCAGAGTTTCTTCAGGAATGATTGCTGGAATTGATGCTTCTTTTTTGATCACTTCCTCGATCAGGGGTTCATCGGCATCTGGGTTCTTCAATCTAATAGGTGCTTCTTCGTCAATTACTTCTTCAATAGTGGCTTTCCTGACTATTGTTGGCTTGGCGAATGGAGTGTTCATGATAAGTTTCTGATTTAAGGTATGGATCCGTCTGATCTGTTCCTTCATAGTAATGGGAAATCAATTTCTAATCGTTCCTTCAGTCCAGTCGATAATAGGGTTGTGTTTCCTTAGCCAAGATAGGCCTAGAATTAACACGTCTTTTCCTAGTCCGGTGACATAGAACATGGTCAGGGTAATTCTTCCGTTGATGTTTAAGTCAAAGATGGTTTTGTGTGTAACCACTCCTTTTTTGTTAAGACTCCCGTCTACGTTTCTAGTGGTGATGGGTTTTCGAAGTTTAATGAGGGGAATATTATGGAGTTCCGCGAATGAATGATCCATAAATTCTCCGCTGGCGCCTGAATCGAGGAGGGCTTGGGTTTTGACGATTTGTTTCCTTAGTAGCATAGTGACTGGTAAAAGCATTGATTGGGGTCGCATGTCGGCTACAAGTACAGAGGAAACAGTCATTTCGGAGGGATCAGACGTTGTACCGAGCCTCCTAGTTAAAAACCCTCTTTCTCAAATATATCGGCAATCTCTTCCTTCTCCTCATCTTTCATTTCATTGTCAAGGATGGCATGAATTCTTTGGGCTGGGGTTCCTTTCTTGAACCGTCCAAAATTTCGGCGAGGTGGGGGTCTGTCTCCTTTCTTCTTACAGGTGGACAACAGATGTCCAGGTTCATGGCAAATAAAGCATAATCCCTTTTTGATATGCTCCATTTGTTCTTGTTGGGTAAGGTGGTCGACATCCATAGTGTTCAGGTCTCGAGTTGGGGTCGACTCTTTAGCCTGTGCCATAAAGGTGGATTTGTAGGACCGTGAGGTAATCCCTTTGATTCGCTGCGCAATGGCTTGAGCCCTTCTCCAATTTCCATCAAACTTGGATGCCGCTTCTTTCCATCCTTGGAGCGTGGTGGGTGGTGTTTCCATGGTGAAGACTTGTTGGAGTAATTTCGGGTGTAAGCCGTCAATGAAATACTCGACGAGTGCTGTATCTTCTTTGATGTTTGTTTGACTGGCGATAATTGAGAATTCCGCAATGTATTCTTCGATTTGTTTCTCTCCTTGTTTGAGAGTTCAAAGGTCTGTTTTGGCAGCTCCTTGATCATCGATGGGGGTGAAGTCGACTAGAACTATCTTCTTGAAATCCGCAAACTTCGGAAAATTGCCGTCAAGGAATTCTTCAGTTTTAGTCAACTTCCAAGCTGCTGCTACTCCCTTGTTCATGAACGAGAGTGTGACCAGGATCTTCTTCTCGTCCATATCGTAGATGGTATCATTAACCCTGAGGTACATTTCACATTCTTGAAGGAATCTCCGAGTGAGTTTCCTATCTCCATTGAAGTCAGTTGGGGCTCGCATTTTGACTTCCCTGGTAGAGGCAGTTCCAGTGGGATTTGTCATGATGATGGTTGGTGGGTCAGGTGGTAGAGTAGAAGTGGATGGGGTTGGTTCTGGGGTATTGGGTCTGGTCCCGTATATGTCTTCATAAGTCAGTTTGGGTGGTTCTTTGGGTTTGAAGAATTCCTCAAAGAATTCTTTCGATCGGTTAGCTTCTCTTAGAAGTTCTCTTCGGTGTCTTTCGTTGGGTGATTCTGCTGGAGGATCTTCTCATGGCAGAAGTTCGTCTGGTAGTGGTTTGTCTGTGGCACTGTATACTCAAGTCCCCTGAGTTCGGCTAAATCTGACATGTATCCCGTTGAGCTTTCCACTTCCTGCAAAGTGTCCGGGAATATATCCGGGTGGTGGGTGGTGTAGGGATCTTTTGATCGGGGCTTCCGATCCTTCCCAAGATGTGGTGGTGAATTGATGCACCTAAACCTAAATAGGTTGGCAGTTTGATCAGCTTGACCTTTTGTTAGGGGCGATAGCCTATAACTTGGATCTAAGTCTAATCAATCAAGGGATCAACATGCAAGGCTTTTGTGCATTATCTAATCTGATGAACAGCGGAGGCTTTCCGTGTTCGAGATTGAATGATGACGTTAGTCGCAACTAAGTCGAGTGAGATTCAAGTATAAGCATTATATTGCCTAGGTCAAGCTGGGGGGCCTTGACTGACTATACTACTGCTTTTATACTACAGGCTATGGCTATGCGATCCTTAAAACATAATAGTCAGCTACATAGCTCTGTAAGTCGAAGAATATAAGTATGAGTTGAGACGAGTAGATATGAGTCACGAGGCTGTACATAAGTCAGAATGAGTCGGAAACTCGGAATGAATAAGTACGGTAAGCCCGATAGATAGCGGTCGAGATAACAAGAATAGAAAAAGTTCGTAACACATATATTGTTCTTATCTTTTTTCTTCCTGGTCATTTCGCTGCCATACATGTGTTCTCTCAGGATTCAGGTGGTTGGAAAGTAGGGTCGAGCATCACAGTCTGGAGGGCATCGCACTTGAAGGGGGCGAGTGACGCATGTCAATAGTGCCCACAGACTTGATGCATGCTCCCCGAGAAATTGTCCAACCTCCAGTCTTCTGTTTCGACATTCGTGCATTGCTGTTTTACATATTTTTCTTGTGCTTCAGATTATCACATGCTCTTCGTACCTGAATGTTTCTTATTTAGTTTAAATTGTTGTCATATGGACGGACCGATGCAAGAGTACGCATGTGGTTGTGTTTATCTTCTCATTTTGCATTTAGGTGTCCTGCCACCTGTCAAATGCAGCATCGTATCTTTCCCTGATTTTTCACTCTAGGCTCCTGAGTCTTTAACCTCTACAAGAGAGGTCCGAGTTCCCTACACGAAACGGTATAGTATGAGTTTTTTTATTCCCTTAAGTTGATGTGGGATCATAATTGCACGGGAGACTTTTTATGGAGCTGAGGGTGTCGGAAGTGTCATTGTAAGCTGACTGATGTTTTGTGTTCGAGATCAGGGTGCTCACTTAGTACAGGAAATGATCAAGCGCATGTTCCACAATGATATCAAACCAGACCATATTTTCTTTGATAACAACTGTACACTTGCCAAAATGGTCAAGGACAACCCTTTCTTTGAGGACATTGGACTTACTGTTGATGTCTTCCATTTCAAGTCAAAGCACTCAGAAACTGACACTTTTTGCCAAGAGCACTGTAATCCTGCTACTTACCCAGAGCTCATCTCAGAAGATGGCAAGGGGTGGTATTTCAACTCTTCTATTGCAGAACAGACAAATGTCTGGCTGGGGGGCTACCACTCTATATGCCGGGAGATGCTAATGGACAAGTACATATTTTTTTTAGATGAAATGATCTTACGCAGAAACCACATGACATGCAAGAAACTCATTATTGAAGGAAAAGGTCCCAACAACTGGCCATATAATGTTGATAGTGCCCAGTAGTCATAGTAGTTAAATTGTGAGGTGGCAAGATTTGTATAGTAGTAGTAGTTACATCACAAGGGTTGAATTTACATGAACAAGAGATTAGAACAATAACAAACAATCATGAAAACAAATCTAGGTTGAACAAGAATATAAAGATTGATGGAAACAATACTCATGCCTTGACTCTTTTCTTGTCCTTCTTTTTCTTCTCGACTTGCTTGCTGTGGCTGCACTCAACAAAAGCGGTCCAAGTTCCAGTGGCTGTATGTCCAGCATGCAAGGCTTCATCACGGCAAGCTTGAGATGCCACCTCCCAGTGGCGACGGTGGACATAGAACATTGAGTGTTGGAACGGAACATGAAAGCACTTTACAAATGCCTCTTTCACACTTTTTTTGGCCACGAACGGCTGCTTCACACTTCTCGAAACCATGCACAATGTCGACAACATAGAATGCAGAGGGCCATGCAGGGAGGCCATTGTCGGTATCATCAGTAGCAGCATTACTATGGTAAGGAGAGGAAGATGGGGACAGGGATGGAGATGATGAGTTGGAAGACCATGCACGTTTGCGTGTCGTGGTCACAGGCTGAATGTCATTGTCTGAATCAGAAATCGTAAGATCAATCACTGTTGGTTCCACCTTGACAATATGAGAGGAGGGTGCAATGTGAGGCAGGGGTGTGTCGAAGGACATAGAAAAATCAGATGGTTCAACTTTGAACTTTTGAGGTATGAGAAGGGGACATATAGAAGTCTGTCATGATGCCTGAGATCTGTGCTGACTCTTCTCCACCTCTTCCACTACCTGTGCAGCTTCCTCATCAGAACTTGGTATCTCTTCCATCCCAACCTGCCTCTTTGCCTTCAAAGCTTGTCGAACATATGCATGATCATGAGGGAGATTCTTCAAAAAATGTAGTTTGTGTCCCTGGCTTCCAGAGAGAAGATTGTCGAAGTCAAGGCAGGCGCTGACATCACCCCGCTTCAGGAATATGTGATCACCATCCCAAAGTGTGATGATGTGGCCAATGCAAGCAGTCGTCCAGGTATGAATGGTCGTGTTGTAGAGTCAGAACTTGACCTCCTCATATTCCTCGTGAAGGCCTACTTCAGAGAGAATTGCCACAGTGAGAGCAACATGTGGCCATTTGAACCTGCCTTGAACCTCAAGTACAGTCGCCTCAACATCATCCTACCAAAACATGTCATTGTAAGTACAAAGACCACCTAAAAGGAGTAGAAATGAAACACGCTTTTTGCCATGCATAAATTATGACGTGACTCTTGACCTTCTCAAGGTTCGTGATACGCTCTGCATCTGCCACCCATCGCTATTCCTCCAGAGTCTGCTGACATGCATAGTGCTCAGTGAAAATGGCTTTCATTTGGGATGCATGTCATGGGTCGGCAAACAAATTGGTGGATGTTGAAGCACCTGCTGTTGCAGTCGTTGGCTGAGATGGCGAGGAGCGTAAAGACAGGAAATCTGGAGAGATCACCCATTTTTCCTTGTTGGATGCTGAAGGAGGCACAGCAGAGGCACCATGGCCTTTTACTTGACAGCCGCCTGCCTCCAGACAGTGCCGACGGCACATCCGGCATTTGCACTCTGGATGGAGGCGCATAGATTTACACTCATTCCCACCACGCTTTGCATATGATGTTAGTGCAGGCGTGCTGGTGAGAGGAGGAGGAGCTAACTGGGAAGGGGGAGCAAGCATGGCAGGCTGTGCTGATGGTGGGGCTGACAGAGTTGGCGAGCAGAGGGGGGACGAGGAGGCGAACCGTGATGTTGGCAGAGATAGTCTATCGTCGACCCACTTGAAGAATGAGCAGGAGGTACCATTATCGTGCTTCTTGTAGCAAGCTGCAAATAACTGCCCTAAGTTGCCATTCTTGTTAGACTTGCAGATCCTGACATCAAGGAGGTGGTGGCATGTACTGCATGAAAAAATGGGCAGTAACACTTGGCTCATGGTGAGAAACCTGTAAAAAAGTAGCTAGAACATGCTGTCAGCTGTCACCAGGATCTGCTAGCGAGCATTCATGTACCAGTTAGTGATGTTGTCATGGCCTGGGATTGAAAAGTGAAGGATTGAGTTTGAGTCATAGGTTGAGCAAACAGGGAAAGAATACTCACGGTGGTAGGATAGTTTATACTTTTTCTATAGAAGCGGCAGGGTGTGGAGGTTGCATGACGGTGATGATACTCAGCCAGGAAAACCAAACAAAACACCTAGATGTGATCGTTCAGTACTACACAAGCTGGAGGAAGGGTGCAAGGTGTTTGAATGTCTATCACAGACGCCTATAATAGTACGCGATGGCCGCGTGAAGAGTGCGATGGGGTTTACGATAGTCCGACGATGGTCGCGAACACCCGATATGCGCGCGCGATGATCGAACGTTGAACGCGCGATATAACGGGGATCGGTAATGATATAATGGCCTCGACAATAGATGACGATGACGACGAGGGTGTTAGAGGGATGAATGCGATGATATGCAATACGATAAAGAGTTACGAAAATGCTCGACAAAGTTAGCGATCGTTTCGCAGAACTTCGGACTAGTCGAGAGATGATCTTCGAGTTGGGCTCTCAGATCTAGAGACGATAGGAGTCGAGACGAGTTCCTCTTGTTACTAGGTGAATACTACAGGATTTTTATATGTTTTAGAACGAAGGATACCAAAAGGGAATAAAGTCATGAGACCATAGATGTGTATCAGAATGGATCAGAACAATAAAGAACCGCAACCAAGGATAAAACATAAGGAAAAATGAACTAAGACGAAACGGAAATGTCTTATTGTCATAATATCGGAGCGTCAAACAGAGCGCATCGTGACTTCTCAAGACGCCGTCGTCCCTGCGCGAGTGCGTCCCAAAACGGCGGCCGCGAGTGTGATAGCATATCACGAGAAGGATGGATAACCGTCGGAAGGACGGTCCGAAGGGCTAGGAACATACGCGAATGCACTCGAAGTCGTACGATAAGTCGCGATGTAGGTCGAGGTCGTCCGAGGTTGGTCGGGGCATGATCGGGGACGCGAAAGCGTGATCGGACGTTGTTCGGGTGACGCGTAATGGTCGGGAGAGGTGCTGTCGAGTGTCCGATGTGTACCAATTCGGAGCTTAGGCTAGCAGGTGACCCTATCAACGGTAGTCGCTGCCAAGCTCGAGATGGTTTGAGTTTGGGTGGCGGTGCTATCGACGGGATGGACTGGATGGATCGGGACTCTCGGGGAATTCCCAATACTCAGATTTTCTGGTACCACTTATCTAACTGTGGTTGAGCGCCACATGATCG
>QFEU01007080.1:0-23495 GCA_003316345.1 Tricholoma terreum | reverse complement strand
GTGGATGGAGGGTTGGGGTGGAGCTGTAGGCGCGAGTTGGTGGAGGTGGGTTGGTTTAGAGTACGTTTAGTTTATTTTTACGTGTCATGGGTATGGTTTTTTTTTAGAGATACAGAAACGATACCCCACGGCCACGGACTTTAGTACTAGACACCTAATTTGATGTGTTCTGCCTACATCACCTCAGTTTATATATGCGTGATCGTCTTGCGCTAGTCTGGGGCCTTGTTTCAGAACCTCATAGCAATAGTACCGCTGAGTATCGTCGGACACACTGGACACACACCCACATTCCAGGGTCCGCCAGTGGGCCGAGTACGTTGATGGAAGTCCACTAATTATTCCATCGCAATCGCGTCTTACACACATCCACTACAAATGTCCGCCCCTCCTCGCTTCTTGAACAGCGTCTACGACAAATTCCCGGACGACGACAGCACGAAAAAAGTCTACTTCCAAGCCGCGGGCCTACTAACCCACACCGGCGTCGGCATCGACGACCGCCACGTCCTTCTCTGGTGGCTCAACGTCAACAATCGTTCGGAGTCCAATCCGACCTCCTCCGAGTCTATTCGAGCCATTCAAATCGTCCAATTGACTGGTCAACCGGGGAATTATGCCTACTACTCCCCCGTTGCACAGACGTGTGATGATAATCATGAGGATGATAACATGCAGATCTTGCTTGGTGAATTCACTAGGGCGCAACGGGATAGGATGTTGGAGCTTGCGAAGGAGATTAGGTTTGAGAGGAGGTCGGTGGTTAATTCGTGTAGAGTTTGGACGAGGGATTTGTTGGAGGAGATGGTTGGGGAAGGGTTGATTTCGAGAGAGATGTTTGAGGATGTGGATGGGAGGACTCCACTTTTGTGTCGTAGGGAGGAGGTTTAAACTTTGAAGGTGTGTGTTGGCTTTTTTTTCGCTAATGAATGGATCTTACTTGTGTACTTATGGTTTTCTTTTTGCATGGTCGAAGAATGTAATCTTTGGTAGTAATTTGGTACACGTCAATGGGATTCCTGCGGTATGTCTATCGAAAGGAAACTAAAATATTGACGACGACTTTCCTTGATTGCCATACTCAGGAAAACCATCTCTTGTTTTCTGACAAAGCCACTCGTCGCATCATAGGATGAAACAAGTAGTGCTTCTCCCTAAAGTTCTTCCCTGATAGATTAGGAGGTATTGGAATATATATTCCTCAATCAATTACATCCCCCGTTCTTCTGAGGTGAGTCGTGCCGTTACAAGCACCACATTTCCAAATAACCCGATCTCGACTCACACCTGATGACTCGGAAGGAAGGTAGTAGATATCCATACGCTTCTGCCGCAGTCTCCTCGCCCATTCGTACCAGAGTGCCGTACCGGAGGCTCGCTCGAAAGCTATGTTTGTCTTATGCATCTCAGGCTGTTCCTCGACTTGATTATTCACTCGATCGATATTTAGTTCAGAGGGTCCATCAATGCAATAGCTGTTTCAATTGGCCATGGCGACGATGACATACTATTTTGGCACCAGACCCCGGGCCTGTGAGAGTAATGGAGCATATCTGCACCATCATGTACAGCGATAGATACAATACTAACGGTCAAAGCAGGCGATCATTGCACGATTATTTGGTAATTATTGGGATCAGATAAATGCGATTTTTGAGCACAATTATTGTGACTCAACCTCATCAGGAAAATGAGAATATTTTGATATAGCATTATAATTACTTGTGAGGTTTGTATTGTGGGAAGGTCAGGTGCACATCAGCACTGCAGGCAACGGTGGTCTTGGAACCAGCATGCTCGGGCCAGTGAGCCACGCGTGTTGGATGCCGTATACCACACGTGCAAGGACATCAGTAATTGGACAGTCGTTCGTCCAACTTGCGTGTTCGCTTAAGCTGTTGTCCTCTGTTCTTTCGTCTTCCTCGAACCCATGTCGTTTTTCCAGGATAGCAATCACCTTGAGATCAGTGGGGGCGCATTTTACGCGGCTCAGCGTGATGTGATCTTTCACTATTACCCACCCACTGGTTCAAAACATGGAAACACCCCTCCTCGCGAGGTGGATAGTTGGGTAGCAAATTTTCTCTTGCAAAGCCTACGCTTATCCCTCGAATGGGGGACACTGTTCGTCTTCCATCCCTTAACATTCTTCGACATAACAGCTTTTCCCCAATAGAGATGGCGACTCGGTTTTTACGATTCTCATCGACTGGAATAATCTGCCCAAGGACTTTGCAATAGGATTCCCGCAGCCGGCTGTAGTGGAGTACCGACAAAAGACCTTTGCCAAGGCACATATAGATCCTCGTACCAGAGTCACTGCGAATTCCCGCAAAGTCGCTGTGGGCTTTACTATAACGAATGAAGCGGCGTGCGTAATGAAACAGTTTTCTCGCTCTGCATGGATGTAATCATGAATGACAGGTTTACCCTTTTTGCCTCTGCTGTGGTACATGACGAGGAGATACAGGTAGTTCTGAAAGCAGATCAACTCAGGTTGTTCACTGGAAGCCCTGACTCCGGCTCGGACTACACTCTGCATAAAACTTTCACAGTCAAAAGTGCGCCCCGTGAATCTACTAAGTGGCGTTGTTGAACTTCTACCTCTTTCCAGGCCACGGCCGCTTCCACGAATTAATATCTGTCAACAATTTCAAGCTTCGTGGAAGCGACGCCGATGGAACTTCCTTGAAAGTGACGACTACTGTCGAGATTACCAACCGAATTCACGTTTCTATCAAAGTCGCCCCGTTAACGGTTGGGGCGTACTACCGTGGGATGAAGGTGAGCGAGTGATCCCAAACGTAATTCGCTCTAATATATTTTCAGATCGGCATCGCTGAAATAGAAGTCAGACTTCATGTAACTGTATCTGTGGACTGGGACCTACTCACTTGTTAACAGGAACACACCCTTCGACAAGGATCGAATATCAAAGACGTGAATTGGAAATTCCAAGATCCAGACAATATACATGAGAATCTTGACCGTTTTTTCAGCCACTATCTCTGCAGCGCAGACAAGATCCCAGTCTCTTTTAAAGTGGAAAGAATGACAGTCAACATCTGTGGCAGCTCGTATGATTTCTCTGGACTTGAGATATCTTCCATTTTGGAGGGAGTGGGTATGAATATTGTGACTCGATTGTACGCTCGCGCTACACTTTGGCGTATTATGCGGACAAACTGTCTTTCGGCTCAATTCACTTATGGTATGTACCCAGCCCCTGGTGGTCCCGATTTAATCATATATGCTTTCTTCTCTAGTGAATACTACCGACACTACGGTTCAGATAGAGTATGTAGATGCTGTAGCATGTTTACAGGGTGTGGCAGTGCTGAAGGCAAAACACGCTCTGGAATCTTTCATCGTCCCAGTGCGTCAGAATTCCTCCGAAATGAGCTTTAATCTCAACGAAGTGTCCTTGGCATTGATAAGGCTGGCCAAGAGGCAGACAGCGAGCTCATCCCAACCGTATCTCTTACGGTGCCGCTCTCACAAGCCATGGATCTACTAATGACCAATTACGGGGGCACCGTCGATCTCAAAATCCTGACATCCCGGGTGCGGTAAGTTCCTGCCATATTTTTTTGACTACTGTTGGGTCATGCTCTATTTTATAGCATCGGCAAATATATACTCCATCTGACGGCGGAATTCAAACATGTGCCTTTCCGGTAAGCAGTATCCGCGCATCATCTCCTGATGGCTCAGGATCCATGAATGTTGGTTGCAGACTAACTCAGAGCGTTTTCTGACGGAGGTTTGATTTGGAGTGGTTTATCTCAGCTACTTACATGAGTTCAATGTTGCACTGGTACTGAAATCTGAGATCCTTATTCTAGACTCGGATGCCTTTCCCATTGTGACGGTGCGTGAACACATGTCGAATTGTGTATTAAGCTGCTCAAAGTATCCGGGATGCAGAAACCAGGAAATCCATAGCTACGTGCACGTTAACATTGATGTGCCTCATCCCACGCTGGAAATGTTGATCGCCACCGTGCATCTTTCTGAGCTTCCAATTTAACATCCTGTATATTCCATCCTGACGCCGCCCCAGGAGAACACCCCGGGTCCCCACCAGTCTTGACTCCCGTTTACGAGCTCTAACAGAAGGGTCGTTTGATCATCGCATGTAGAAGTGGATGTATGAGTATGGACTCACAAAGGTAGTGACATATGCCTACCCGCGACACAGGGTGAGTTAGTATGGTGAGTGCATTCGTCCTGTATCCATAGCCTATCTGTCCATTATGTCCTATACGTCCATTCGTACCAGCGTATATCCCAGAACAAGATGAGAATAATTATTAGAGTAACGATATACCACCCGCTCCTTTGTTCTCGTAAAATCTTCCGCATCTTCCGCATGGCATCGCTTCGCTTAAAGGAGTCCATTTGGTCCTCGCTCACGAGCATCCAACATCCTGAAAAGACGGTCATCAGTGACAACGTTGATGTAAATGACACGAATGCTTGCTCGTTATGCTCAACAACTCTGGTCCCAAGAGACCTGTCTGCTGAGCGAGTGTGCTCAACATGCCCGTTATTGAGTCCCTGAAGCGGTCTTATTCCCGAATCATGGCAGCCTAACGAGCTTCAACCGACGTTCGCCCCTTGCCCACACGGGCTGGCAATCTTCTCCGTCTTCATCTCGTTCTGAGCGGGGTGATGCAAAGCCACTCGGCGGAGGACTTGCAATCGTGGGTCAGGGTTTAGACCGTGGAGGGTTTGACCTTCAGATTCTAGAGTTACACAGAAGGTTAGCGTTGCTACAGGCGGGTCCTTGAGAAATGAACGCACCTGTATCTCCCTCTGCACTTCACCTATGGTCGGCGTCGCTGGACTTCAGCATACGAGTCGTCAAGCCCAATCCGCGGGCTCCTATCCTATTAAGAAGAGAGTATTGGGCAAGCGACATAAAGTCACTAGATGCTCTCCTCGAGGTCAAGGTCTATTTCAAGCGTTTCGATTTCAGCTGGGAAAAAGAAGGTTTGTCAGGTGAGCGGCGCTTCGAAGTCTGACGTAGCTCAGAAGCCAACGTGACCTCGGAGTGTCCCAAGAAGAGATCCGACACGCACCTCGCCATGTAAGCTCTTCGCTGTCCTCTCGTGCTGTATTTCTAATTCGATGCATGAAGCTGCCCAGCAGTTTGTAGGGGTAGTGTGTCGAATGTCGCGTTGCACACGTGCATCAATACAAATTGTTGTACCGCCACCGATCGGAATCTTATTCGACCAAACTGTAGTCACACCACCGTGACTGTCAGCTTCGCCGCGGCTGGGCTTGTGTGGATCCCTCCATGTCCATGCGCTGAACACCATGTCTGTGACCACGTTTTTCAGGCGACCATACTATAAACACCGTGCAGCGGCCAGTCTCCTCGAAACACAAAGGTCACCGTTTAGGTCAAGTGGACATAGAAGGCCCTATCTCAATGACACTAGTTCGGTTCACCGTGTTGGGATTTCGTCAAGGAGCTGCCATTCTACAGGATTCCTACCCGAACTCGAAGCGCTCTATAATGGAAACCGGCAATTTCGAGAAAAAATTGTAGTGACGAACCCTGGATTGTTGGAGACGTTAGTTGAAGAGGGACAGCGTGCGTAACTCATCTCAGAACATAATTTATTTTATAAATCAGGCTTGACAGGTCCGCAATTCTTGTTTCTTGATTGTTCTGACAGTAGGTAAGCAACTTTTTTTTTGCTTCATCATCCGTTGAATGTATATCACCTTTGGTAGAGTGTGCGAACAAACGGTCTTTTCAGCGAACCCTGGGACAATGTTCACGATAGCGAACATTGCCAATCAGCATCATGAGAATGATCCAAGTGCGTAAGTATTGTTCTGATTCTGTCTCGACCTTTACCTCAGTGAATGACAGAACTGCCGCGCTCTCGTTCGCCGTCAATGATCTTGGCGTCAGACATGTCGTCGTCATGGGACACTACGGATGTGGAGGTATCGCAGCGGCATTGATGCCTCCTGCTGGCAGTACATTTGTGGTCGACCCAGTCCAGAGGTGGATCCAACCGATCAGAGAACTATATCGCACAAGCATGAGGTTCTTTATTTTGCTATGTTCTTCTATCTAGTCAATTAAATGTAAATGGATATCCGACAGGAAGGAGATCATCCAACACAGGGAAGACGGGAATCATAAGAACAGTGGAGAAGTGAACGCGATTCCACACGTACGAGATCGTGAGTTTTGTCACATATTACCCTCAGCTTAGTGAGTCAGTACCCTTCCGTCCAGCGGCATTTCGTGCTCTTGTAGAAGAAAACGTTAAAATGAATGTGCAACGAATTGCTAAGTCCGACGTGATCACAACTGTATGTCTTCAACTCCTGTGCGTCTGCCCTGCCCTAAGAGCTACGGAAAATAGCGCTACGCGGCCCTGGCCGCTTCACAAAACGGAAACTCGAGGACCAAACCCTTGCCAGTTGATGTCTTTGTCCACGGGTGGATATACGACATGGAGACAGGCGAGGTCTTGGACCTGGGCATATCTATCGCTCCACCAGGTACCGAGGTACCGAAAATACCATTTCGAAGGCCATTTGTCGAGTAGCCGAACTACCTGCGTTGAACTATCATTAAGTTATTGAGAGGCAACGAACCAACAGCAATATCCGTCGAAGAGGGAAGCCATATAGGGCAATGGATGGACATGATGGCCAAGAAGGGTCGGCCCATTACAGACGATCGTTGACATTATGCGACATGATTTGAACACAACAAATTGTCTGTTCTCATATACAATGTATGTATGACACGCGTTTTGAATCCATTCAAGTCTATGCAAGAACTACAAATCCTTCAACATTAATTTGGCTAGCGATTTTTGATTCGTATTTCCACCGGATTCGCATCCAGATTGCTTCCCATTGTACACGACGGTGAGACTTTGTTCCCATGATCTATCTGCTCCGATGAGCACCAAATCTATACTTCGAAGGTACCAGCGATCCAGGACCCAGCAGTAGAAAACTCCACAGCATGGAGCGTAGATTTCTAACAGGACTACGGTCTCTAATACTAGGATATATCCGGTCAAGGTCCCCGGTGAGCAAGGTAGGAACTTGACACAATGAACGACCCCATGTCAGTATTGACCGTGATCAGATGCGTATCGCTGATATACATGTTCACATGTGGTCCCGGATTTGCATCATTTTTCTGAAATCCTTTTACTCTTGCAGGCTACGTCATTTCTACAGAGAGCGATTCAGCGCACGGTTTACTCCGTCTATCAGGGATCAAAACCTTTTATTTTATTTATGGAGAATCAAGGTGTTACGTGACTGAGAATGTGAGGTCCGAACTCGGGTATGATCGTAATTTCGGCTCTAATGCTCTCTCCGAGTTCATGTTGGTCGACGAGGAGGTGGCCGTCTCGAGATGAATACGATTGTTGCTTTGGAATTGCACAGAACTTGTGGCATAGCTGGAACTGTCGGTGCCCACCAGCTTGAATTGGACAAGAACAATAATAAGAGTAGGGAGGATACCCTGAAGTAAGAGGATACGTTAGACGCCCCAGCACATCATAGAGGAGGGACGCTACTCACGATCAACGGGATCTCCAAGTCCAGAACGATGCGAGTCCCAGAATTTTCGAGTTCGGAAAAGATAATACTTGCGATCTTTTGTTAAACGAGATTATTATCCGCCACGTTCACACTGACCGTGACAAACCCTCACCTGACAAGCTACATACAAAGCTCCCGACTCAATGAAAAGGGCGACTGTCCATGGAAACCATCCTCCAGAATATAAAGCGCCTGTAACCAAGCGGAGTTGGTAACGTGCAAACCTACTCCGTCTGTCTGAGCTGCTGATGCTAGAGATATGTTGACAAAAGGACATACCAGATCCTGCCGGCAATCAGAAGCGTACAAAGGGACGTATTTGCGATGACCAGAGCTATTGGAACCTTTGTTGACACTGTCATAGCGTCACTCCACGCAAGGTTGAAAGTGAAGGCTAATAGGAATGATTTAAGAAGCTCAGCTGTTCGTGCATTGTGGTGGACTAACCTGCTGCAACGATCAAGATAACAAGAGGTCCGCTTGCGATTAAGTAACTGCAATTCCAGACAACCCAAACTCTGTAGATGACTGAACCAAGGGCGGTTTGAATGGAAAATTCAGCCGCTCGTACCTCCATATCAAGATAAGATCTCCGATAATGAACTGGGACGTGGGGCAACAGAAGTTAGAACAATGCAACCATCAATCCTTGACAACCCACCTGGAAGGCGGCGAGCATGACTCTTGCGCGTCTACATCCTATGGGAACTTTGCCAATACATACTATATACACATCGATGGCCAAATGAGCAACTGAGATGAGAAACATTGTGACAGATGCCCAGCACAAGACTTTGTGCATTGTGGGCATTGTACGATGCCTTGTTCTGTCTAGATTATTAGACAAGGCAAAACGCACGACGCCGCATTTTTCGGGACTCACGTACACTAATAGCCAAATCACGAGAGTAATCAACATGGCGAATGCACCTACAATAGAAATGAACTGACGTGAGTATGGGTCGCGACAATGGCTTCTTACCGACGAGGACAGCTTCGCACATCATCGCAATTATCTCAAAGACTTGAGCAAAAGAGGCGACATAAAGATTCGTGTCAGCCATTGCAAGTGAAGAGTGACCAGCAGGGACTAAATCCCGTAGAGCCCTGGCGTTCGCGAGGTTAAAAAGCCTCATCCTCTGGAACATTTGTAATCGTTTAGTAATAGGGTCTGATTTTCAAGGTCCATCACGTCAAGTTTTCAAGGGGCTAGTCCCAGGATGTTGACCATGAAGGACCCGATGGGACGCACTTATCTCGTTTCTCACAGGTAATCAAACAAATGATCCACTGACTACTAATGGCTACTTGACTTTGTTGGATCCCGTCTCATCTCGGGAAAGTATCAGTCCTGCCATACGGAGAGTGGGGCCCAGTTAGATTGTTGCTCACTTAGTCGTGTGCACTCACGAATTTTAGCACTTAATCGCTAGGGAGGTGGACGTCGGCCGGTTAGACAGGTATTAATAGGTGTCCATCGATGAATTCTGTCCTGCAACGATCACATATCGTTAGTAAGGACTGAACTTGACCATCGCTGGTCGAGTGCTCACACGGGTGTCCATGGCACTCTGATGCTGCCAAAACCTTGAATGTGAGAAATGGTTTGTCATTCGTCGTTAGTTGGTTCCTCGTCCCGCTTTATGAGTTGTTAGGAGTGTCAGTAGAGGAGCAGCATATCACACACCCTGTGGTTGCCCACTCTACGCTCCCATGACCTCCCTTGTCACTTCTTAACCCCAAACGAGCCCCTCACATCCCGTTTCGACAGGGAGGAAGGGGTGGTTGTTGTTGTGATTGTGCTAGTTGGCGAACACGCGAGACATGGCACACTTGCAGCCACAGAGGTCCCCTGTCTCATGGGGTGGAAGGGGAGGAAGGAAGGTGACAGATCATGAGTTTGGTTGATCAACAAACCCCGAGCCATGTGACCACGCACCCTTCTATTCAGCTAAATCCTATGAATGGGTATAGATAAGAGAGTAATTTTGAATATCTTATTATCACACACCACACACCTGACTGATGCTACGGTGTAGAGGGATGCCTAAACATCTCGTAAGACACTACAGTGCAGAGAAAGGCTACATAAGTCCTAACTGGCTATGAAAGAATAGACGATATTTGTGCTACTCTACTATTCCTCTTGGTCCTGTAAGACACTACAGCACAAAGTCCCCTACTTTGTAAGGCACTATGGTGCAAATATAAAAACTACCTATCCTACATTCTTCTCCATCCTGTAAGATGCTATGGTGCAAGGAGCCCCACTTTGTAAGACGCTACAGCACAGAGGTGAAGTCGCTACAGCACAGAGGTGAAGTCGCTACAGCACAAACGCAAAGAATAGCTCTCCACTACCATTTGCCTAGTTGATGTGACCGTTGTAACCCCACCATCCCGTTTAATATGTGCCCTGTTGCTTGTCGCAGGTCTCCTCATAGCCAGGCCGAGGAGCCAACAGATCAGGCTCACCCACATCAGGATAAGTGTTGTCAAACACTGACCGAGACGAAGGACTCGCAACAACCCACTCCCGATTGAATGTAGAGCGTCTGACCACGTTCCAGGCTAAAAACAATATCATTCATTTGAGTTGAACATATACTTGGTACATATAAGCAAAAGAGGTGAGGACAATTAGGCTATCGATAGCCTCATCTACGAAGGAATGGATGCATGTTGGCAGTATAGAAGTATATGTGGTGTCGCGCGTATCCAAAGTTCACGCCACTGAGAGGAATTCAGAGACCTTATCGTGTCTTAACGTGGCCCGAACAGGGAACGGTACGACATGCCTGCAAACAAATAAAACGTCAGTCAGTCCCTCTTGTAAAGATATCTATGAATGTTACCTGATGGAGCCTGAATCGTATTCTGCTTTAATAGGGATTTCATTTCCATTTTCGTCGATTTCCGGAGAGATGACGAATGCAGCGAGTAGGCCAACCATGGAGATCCAGACGGCGGAGTGGGCGAAATGGCTTCCGGGGCAACGTCTATGAAGGAGGTCAATAACGGAAGCAAGCCCATACATGGTGCACCTAACCTTCTTCCAAAGCCGTAAACGTAGTTACTCGGATCCAGTTTCTTAGCTTCTTCCTCATCCAAGCCCAGGAAACGTTCGGGCGCAAAGTCCTCAGGATTCTTGTACAGGGTCTCGTCATGAAGTATTCCCCTACAATGCAATACGTCAGCTTATGCTTCAGTATCGCTAGACACAAGTAAATACCAGACATTCCCAACGCACTGCGAGACTAGTTAGAAAGTGTGTTCGATATTTCCTGGTGAAAATACTTACGATGGTGCCCTCAGGAAGAACATAGTCACCGTAGACGTCGTCCTGCATAAGTCGGTGAGGAGCGGCTGGAGTTGTCGAGCTTATCAGAAAATCATAAATTTATCCCAAAGAAAATGAATCTCACAGAGCGGTACAGGTACACCCCATCGCAAAGATTCTTTGTATACACATTCCATGAATGGCAGATTTTCTCTGTCTTCGAACGTAGGCAGACGATCACGTCCGACCACACTGTCGATTTCTTTTTGCGCTCGGGCTTGTGCCTCAGGGTGGAGCACCATTGCCATGATGAAATGAGACAGGGCGGCGACCATCTAAACAGCCGTCAACATTCAAACAAAGGGCAGATCAGTCGTCGTGTTACGCACCGTATCAAGGCCAGCTGTAAGAGGGTTTTATCAATATAAAACCATCGAGAGTGTCGTCGAAGACTTACCGCCAAAACCTGAAGTTGCGATCCATTTCACTCTGGTTTCCGTGGCTTCAGGAACAGGAGAACCATCCGCGGTGATCATCAAATGGCCACATAGAGAATTTTTGGCGTCTTCACTGGTATGCTAAAGGGCTTTCAGCGATCTTATTCACGATTTCTTGCTCACTGAGGCTGACCATATTGTCCTTGAAAGCATCAAAGGCGCGGTCAACCCATTCTGGTATACGAGCTTTCCATCCTGCAGCTACTTCACGCCAGTTCCCGAAAGGGATATGTTTCACTGCACCGACAGGGCGTTAAATAAGCCACGACGTTTTGGATGCACTAACCGATGGGGAAGAAATCCACGAGGTAACGGCCACCAATTGCGTCTGTGCTAGCCACCATGAACTCGATAGCGAGACTGACGTAGGGATCATCAGCCGACGAGACCCGGTGACCGTACATGGACATCATGACAATACAGCCCGCCATCCTATTTGAAAGGTCAAAACTGTAAACAATGCACTGAGTATGAAATCTAACTGGTTGAAATGTGCCACGAAATCCTTAGGAGCGGAGAACATGTTTCTGAGCATAGCCAGTGACTCATCCGCAATGCCTGCCTCCCACTTCTTGACGGCTTGAGGGCTAAGAGCGACTTTCATCAGTCGGCGAGCAAATTGGAACTTTGGACCGTAACGCAGGAGTGGGGTAAGGTCACCCATTCCGGAACTGAACATATGGCATGAGTAAAGATATACGGAAGCAATATTGACAGACATACTATTCACTTGCCATTGGAGCAGTAGGCCTGTCAGAGTAAATCGCTCCCCGTTTATCTAAGAGGTCCAATGCAGCCTCAGTGTTAAACAGGGCAATTGGTGTCCCGAACATCTCCATGTATATGAGGCTCCCTACCGCAGATAATAGTTGAGATGGTGTAAAGCTATAGGTGTAGTGTGGTTGCACATACCATATTTTTTTCCTAGGGCGGCGACTGCTCGTGGATCCCTTGATTCTGTTAGATGGAGTGCGTTACCAATCAAAGGATATCCTAAGGGGCCAGGGGGACGGGAGCGTCTTCGACGGTTGATGTAATGAGCAACAAAGGCCAACGATGTTGCGGCTACCAGTGTCCCCACAATTAGTAGAGACCTGGATTCTTGCACTGAAGACATGTCCACGGGTGTAGTCGAAAAGGGAATTGGAGGTGCTCAGAGTGTTGACTGTAAGATAATAAAGGCAGCAATATATAATACGCGATACTTGGATAACATCCCCCTACCCACCCAAAGTCCATCGAATCAGATCCGGGTTCAGTGAATTTGCGAGATCGCGATGGCTGTTGATGTTTGTCGCAATTTCCTCACCGAGGAGACTGAGTAAAATGACAAATCATGGACTACCAGGAGATTCAAACGTCGATATCAAACGAACTACGCCGGTTGTCGGTACTTTGCGAGTATCGTATGTGCTGTTTTGCCGCTCCCTAGGAGAAATGACGGGGCACACCTCATTTGATATTTGATTCCACTCTGGTCCTCCGTTTCATCGACAGAGTGGTCCATGTATTTTGTTTTTCCATATATGACACGGTTGACTCCATCCATATGCGCGACTCGCCGCTGGCAAGACATTTCTCACGTCCGCCTTCGCCGACTTAAGGAAAGTTAACTGAGCGATTGGGGATGGGGATCGAGATTCTGCGTTTTATAGCTTGGATGACAGCCATTAAACGAAACAGGGTTGCAGCTGGGCGCCCTACCCGTCGTTGTAATTATAACCCGTGCGACCGAACGATATGTAGGCGACTGGTGTTTCACGACGTGTGATCATATTCCCTGGAAACGGTATCGGAGAAGGTATCATATGCGTGACGTAGGCAATTCCGAGAAGATCGCGGAAGCCATAGAAGTAAGATATAAGCAAAAGTGTCTGAGCCATGGCCCACAAGGAAGATAGACTCCAGAGTCCGCTAGCAGCAACCGTCCAAGTCGGAGGGAGATGGACAAAGCGAACGAAAAGACCGCGGCTATCGGCAAGGCAAAATTACCATTGTTGTAAACATGGTCTAGCAGCCGACGAGGCCCTGAACGGTGGGTAGGTGACATGATTGTGGTGTGGGATATCTGCGTACTCGAATATTACAGAGTCGTCTTCAGAAGAAACTAGATGGTCTTTTTGCACATTGAATGACTAGGCACAAGGGATGTGGAGTGTTCGACATAAGACTCGATTGGGATCGAATATTGATTATATAATCAAGTTCGCTCACTCTGGCTCGGGTTGGTGACCGCATACCAACGCCGGGTAACGTCTCCTACCACGACATTCAGATTCCAATCTCGGCTGCCCTTGATTGGCTTTCAGCCAAGCTATTCTTTTGTCTCGGTTCTGGTTGGGTTCTGATGCTTTGGCGATGACCCGTGTCGCAGGCCGTCGGGACGATTGTTTATAACTGGTCGTTTTCCTTCAGACAGCCCTAGATGTCCACAAGCTAGCCTCTGCCAACTTTATGCGTCACCTCACTCTACAGTGATGCGCCTGGATCGCATAGCTCTTAGAAGGACACCCGTTGGGCGATGCTCAGAAGGCGATTTTGGAGGTAGAGCCGGCTTGTCGGCAGCCAAGCATGACAGGCGAGTGAACATTTGCGAAGGGCTAGCCGATTGTCGTGGAGCTGGTCTATTGTGTGGTCCGGAAGCTTTTTGGGGAGGCGAAGAGGTTCGGAGCCTGCCCTGCCCTGAGAAGAACAAAGACAAGACAAGACGAGATAGAGAAAGTCGGATGATGTGTAATCAGATGCTGGACTTTTCCACGAGGCTGCGCCATGAACGCGTGAACGCCTGTGGCAGTTGGCAGGGAGTATAATGAACTTATGTCCGGACGTGAAAAGCTCACACCAGTCATCCAGCACCTTGGTCCTTGATCCTTTCCTCGCTCAGGTTGCTGCGGTCTGCAATCGCGTTCTCCGGTTTCAAAATAGAGATCGCAAGGCCCATCCACGCGTCCTTCCCTGCAAAGGTGCTGCACTATTTCCCCAGACTGTATACTTCGGCCTTGCGCGTCACATATGACACTCTACCTATTATCACGTCAATACGACGCTACTATGGAAGTAAATAATCGGCTTACCTTTGATAGCAGCTTATATATGATCCATTGTACGTCCCCAGTTGCTCAGGTGTGAAAGAAACGTCTTGAGGGTTGCTAGATCATCGGTCGGAACAGTCCTGACGTATTTTGTTCGGATTCAACATCGCATTCGTTTGGACACGAGATGGGTGGATCATATATATGCACTGGCACGCAAAATAAACGACGACAACCATCGCAAGGGCATCGAGTGTCGTAAGGTGTAGCGTCATTCGACAATCCCAAACTAAGAGGTGGGTTGGAATGGCCAGACGGGTCATGGCGTCTCATTATCTCCCTACCTTTCGTAAGCTTTACGGATGAACATCGAGCCCACTTGTCATTAGTACGACATTGACTATCACCCGGGGACGGAACTTTGACTGGTGCCACGGTCTGGTGCGACAGAATATGAGGTTCTCGTGAAGAGAGTTGGCAGGGAGGTCCATTCTTTGTGGATCTCGTCGCGACGATGTGCCGCTCCGTCAGGTACAAGGGCGGGGACGTGAAATGGTCTCATTGGGCTCGACAGATTGTTCAAATGGCATCCGAGCAGTCTGTCGTCTGCTCAAGGATGATCCAGTGTTCTTACGTAGCGATCTTAGAGGAATGCCACCGATTTACATAAAAGTTGATAGTTCTGGTTTTGAGAGAAGATTAGCTTCGCATGTTGCGGGTGGGTCACTAGCTATGCTCAGAAACATGTTCTCCGCCCCCACGGATTTCGTGGCACATTTCAACCAGATATGGTAGGCGGATTGTCCGCGGTTCGATTTTCGCTTGCATCACCAAATGCTCATGTTCAAACATCATGTGATGTAAATATTTTATTTTACAATCAGCCTTGCACAAATTTTCATAGCTGAAGAAGGTGGAACCAACGGTTACATGGAGAAAACAGTGTATTACAGCTAACATTGGTTATGTACAAAAAATAGGGTACATTATGAGTACGTGAGGGGACTTGAAGCCTACCTCTAGGCCATCCGGTGCACGTTGCCTAGTGTGTTTCTATAATCGCGAATGCAGGGGCGGGGGGACCAGGGAATGGCGACAATCTGGCACCACGTGCAGTAGCGAAACGCGGGTGCGTGAGGTCGACACCGCCACGTAACACCATATGCATAGCCGTGACTGTTGCCTTAGTTTTTGTGGATAGGGGTACGGGGGCGGTATGCTGTGCCATGGTGGAAATCTGCCGGTTCTTCACGGACACGTTGTGGTGGCGCTAATCATACAGGAAGGCTGTCATGTCAGACGATGATGGGGTAGGGGAGTGCTCACCTGTCTGTCCCCTAAATTCCCATCTTGCCCTAGCTCCTCATATACCTGTTGCGTACGAACTTGCCGAACCGTTGAGAACGCAAGCAGTCATGAATGTGATGCGCCCAACGGATCTAAATTGATCACGTGTTCATATCACTCAGACACTGTAGAATCTCTTGAAAACACATATCATTCATGCATACTGATATCTCAAAAATGTACAACCACCAAAAACTCATAAAGTGGAAATAAATTTTTTTGGTGGTGGCAGATTGCTTGAAATTTACCCTCTTTCTTTGACACGCACTTTTCATCACACCAAATCAGGTGACACTGGATGCTTATGGATTTCCTCTATCTGTATTACTAGTCATGCTGATTTCGCAAATTACAACCAAGATTCTACAAATAGTAACAAAATGAAAGTAAGTAGTTAAGTAGCTGATGACTACGAGGCCCCTCTTTGGGAGGGAGAGACAGGGGCAGAGTGGTATGAGGGCCTCAGTTCAAGTGGTGGCGGGAAATAGTGGCTTGGAGGTAGACGAGACATGGCACATGTCTTGTCGACTAAAAACCCCCTCGTTGGGAGGGGCCAAGTGGGGCCAACAGCCCTGGATGGAGCAGTTGTAGAGGGGGTAGCCGTCGACGTGAGTGGGGTAGGAAATCATTGCCTGGGGATTGACGAGACGTTGCAACTGTCTCGTCAACTGGAAAACCCTTTTATTGGGAGAGGGAGACGGGTCAGAGTGGTACTGGCAGCCCCGGATTGAGTGGGAGCGGAGGGGTAGCCATTGACGTGGTGGGCTGGAAAACGGTTGCTTGGAGTTTGATGAGATGTTGCAAACATCTCGCAGGCCAGAAAACTCCCTCATTGGGAGGGGGAGATGGGGGCAGAGTGGTGCCGGCAGCCCCAGATTAAGTGGGAGCAAAGGGGTGGGCATCGACACGAGTGGGGTGAAAAACGGTTGCTTGGAGTTCAACGAGGGTAGGCAAATGTGTTGCTGGCTGGAAAACTCATTTGGAGGGGAGCCAGGGGCGGAGTGGTGCCGGCGGTCCTGGATGGAGTGGGAGCAGAGGGGTAACTGTCGATGCGAGTGGGGTGGAAAATGGTTACTTGGAGTTTGATGAGATGTAACAAATGTCTCGCCAGCTGAAAAACTGCCTTACTGGGAGGGGGAGATGGGGGCAGAGTGGTGCTGGCAGTCCTGGGTGGAGTGGGAGCAGAGGGGTAACTGTCGATGTGAGTGGGGTGGAAAACGGTTACTTGGAGTTCGACGAGACATTGCAAATGTCTCGCTGGCTGGAAAACCCCCTTATTTGGAGGGGGAGATGGGGGAAGAGTGGTGCTGGCAGTCTTGGATCAAGTGGTGGGGGAGGGGTAACCACCAGTGGTGGTGGTATAAACGTCGACATGAGCAGGGCGAATGGAGGCTCGAGGCAAGATGAGACATTTGAAACATCTTGTTGACTGTCTTCATCGAGAGGGCAAGATGGGGGTAGTGGTGCAGCTTGCCATGCATCGACTAGTTGTCGAGTGGAGGCTGTCGATGTTGCGTTGCTGTGACCAGCAACCGACAAGGGAAAAAAAAAAAAAAAAAAAAAACAAAGAAGACTAAGGGCAAAAAGGGTCAGTAGAGAGAGCAAGTGTGGCATTAGACTGCTTCACCCTCGATTTACATTGTATGAACATCGTGGTAGATAGTACTTACCCTGATCCCTGAGCTGAGAGCTCTCCCCATCCTGCCACCTGCCAATGGACTTCCTACACTGCTCACTGCCCCGGGATGCGCTTTGAGCCAGTTTTTCTTGCTCTTGTCGCCACAGGAGTCATTGGATCGCAGGGAGGAAGACGTCGACAGTGAGCTTTGTCTCGACAAATACCGAGCCCCTGGTGTGGCCAAGTACCCTGACCAGGCACAGTATGTGCCATTACGATGCTTATTGGAAAAATGTCAGAAAAACTTAAACGGGTTTAACTTTCACATAGCGTGCTTATTGCTCGCTAAATGCAAATAAACCAAAAACAAGAAAACGACTTGCCTTGGAGGCCTCAATTCTCAACTTAATGGGCTTGGTTTGCGTTTGATTCAACTTGGCTCCCTGCCTTTTTAAGCTTTATTCACTAGATTTCAGATTTCAAGGCCCCAATACCTAAGTACTCCTTCAGAACGTACAAGCCAAGTCATTTTTACTTCTCTGAGGTATGAGGATTCGTCTGTACAGAGGCTCCAGGATGCTCCTTGACTCAGTACCATCACCACCCAAAACTTTTCCCATGGTCTAAGGACCATAGAAAGGGCAAAGGAAGGCATTCTGTAGGATAGAATAGCATCATAAATCACTATAAGCTGGAGAACACCTCCTGTAGTACTATGTCACAATCACCAGCACCAATGGCCCCGAATACCAGACAAAAAGCAGCGACATCAATAACAAGGAAGACACAAAAAGAATTAGAAGACGCGGACAGAATAAACAGGGCAGTGAAATCAAAACAACAAGCAATTGCCCTTTTAACGGCAGGAGATTACATCATACCAGATAAGCCAGTTGACCTACATATACTCGCTCATGTATTATTACAGTTTGGGGTCACTAACAAATTACCAAAACCGGTGTTAGACAGAATCAGGGCAGTAGCATTCCTAATGAAAGACACATACGGGCAGCAGATAACAAATAGCATCACTGAAACCATCAAAACACAGTTAAGGGAACAGATGGAAACCTTTACATCAGACATGAAAGCCATGAGGGATGCGGTGGAACACGTAACAGAAGCAACAAAAACAATAACAAAGAAAATGGATGAGTTCAATGACAGATTTCAGGAAACAGCTGACCAGTTGGACCAGCTAGCCCAGGCCATACAAGATTTGATGGAAAAAATGGCGGGACAGCAAACATGGCGACACCAACAATGATCCAAGCACCAATAACATACGCGACAGTAGCTCAGCTATACGAGAAGAACAATCATGCAGAAGTGATAGTGAGAGGCATAACCACTGACAAACAGGTTCTTGTACAAAGGGGAAAAAGCACCACTAACAACGTGCAACCTGACTTGACAGAAAAAGAACTAGTAACCAAAGCAAACACAGCACTAGACCTAATGGGATGGGAAGGACTCGACAAACTGCATTACACTGCCTTCGTAGCAGCTAGGAAACTACGAAATGGAGATATCATGTACCAAGTAAACTCAACAGAGGCAGCAGAATGGATGCAACAAAAGAGAGTACAAGAAGCCTTCATGAAATTCTATGACAGCACCTCTACCATACGGAACAAACTACACTACATCATAGCTGAATTTGTACCAACCACATTCGACGCAGGAGCTAGCTATGCTCATGCTAAACTAGAAGAAGACAACATGCTAATGGAACAAGCCATCGCTTTCTCAAAATACATCAAACCACCACACTTACGAATGGTAAACCAAAGAGTCGCACATGTGACTATCGGATTCAACTACTGAGAGGACACGAACTTTGCAATTAGAAACGGACTGTTCATTGAAGGTAAGCATGTGAACACTTGAAAAATGCTAACCAAACCAAGAAGATGCCTAAAATGCCAAAAATATGGCCACTACGTATCAAATTGCAAAGAAAGTGAAGACACATGTGCATGATGCGCTGAACATCACCGCACTTCAGAATGCACCATCACAAATACCAAATCTTTCACATGCTCCAACTGCACAGGCGAGACAGCAAAAGGACATGGTGCGGCGGACAGAGAATGCCCAAAGTTCAAAATAGAAAAGGAGAGGAATCAGAGCCACATGCCAGAGAATAAGTACAAGTACTACCTGACATCTAACCCTCCTGGAGACTACTGAACGAAACAGAACCACATAGTGCGCAACAACGACAAGGACCACAATACAACACAGAACAAAATGCACACCATGCAAATGCAAGACATCAACAACAATTTATGGACGACTGGCAAGAGACAAGACACAGATGAGGTAGACAACAAAACCAGCAAGACAGAGCACGAGACAGTGGCTGGCCAACAAGGCCAGCACAAATGACGATAGATGGATTTTTCGCAAACAAGCAAACAGGTAGCAACCAACGTAGGCAAGAAGGGAGCAGAGAACCATTGCGAGGGCAGGTAAGATGGGGAGACCGTGACCTGCATAAACAAGGCCCAGGACCACTACCAACGAACACACAAGATGGAAGAGAGAACACGCCGCTTGAATATGTCTGAAAACCCACAAGAGGAACAGCCAAGCAAGACCCTGCAAATCCGTCAACAAAATGTCAACAAATCGTTGGTAAGCCAGCTAGACCTCTTAGCAAGTCTGAGACAAGACAACTACGACATATGCGCAATACAAGAACCTTATATCAACTTTAATGGTAAGACACGTGCCAATAGGCAGTGGATCACGATATACCCCAACACCCACAAAGAACACCCAGATGCGACAAGATCGGTGATCCTCGTCAATGCTAACCTTGTAACAGATATGTGGAAACAAATCCAGCTACAACACCCAGATATAACCGCAATAGAAATAACAGGAAGATTCGGTACACTCCGCATCATCAACATGTACAACGATTGTAATAACAACAGCACACTAACCCATTTGTCTGTGTACATGCAAAACCAGGACCAACAGAGATACACGGTAGGCCTTCTAAATACAATATGGCTAGGTGATTTCAACTGGCATCATCCACTATGGGATGAAGAGCGAAACGCACACCTCTTTACCTGTGACAATCTAGAACTCATGCAACTGCTACTAAATATGCTAGGACAACACAACATGACAATGACACTACTGGCCTTCATGCCAACGCTGAAATCCCACAGCACGGGGAATCACACCAGGGTAGATAACATATTCTGCAGCGAGGCACTTGTCGACAACATAGTCAAATGTACCATGGATGACACAGCGCAACCAGTAAAAACAGATCACCACCCCATAATAACGCAACTCAACATTCAAACAGCAAGAACAGCATTGAAAGCCAGGCCAAATTTCAGACTAGCCAACTGGCCGGAACTATTATCTACACTAAAAACCAACCTCACTAACCTCACGACACCCACAGAAATCACAGACATGCAAAGCTTCGATAATATACTCAAAGCTCTCAACAACGCCATCCAAGATGTGGTCAAGAAACATGTCGGAATATCAAGACCGAGCCCATACTCAAAAAGATGGTGGTTAATGGAGCTAGCAAGCGAAAAGAAGAAAATGCAACAACTCAGGGGAAGAGCAAAATATCAATGAGCAAACCCAAACCACCCGATTCACGAAGAATACCGACAGCAATGCAACAGATACTCAGAGAAGATTTGACAGGCAAAGGCAAAACACTGGGTAGAATGGTTAGAAGGGCTAGACAAAACCAGTGTTTGGCAGGCAAGTAAACTCATCATGGCGCTGCCAACGGATGCGGGGAGAACCAGAATACCCCCACTACAGGTAAAAGACCCAATGATGAAGCGGATAACCAGAGAAGCAACAGGCAATGCAGACAAAGGCCATCTATTCTATGAAACCTTTTTCCACTGTCAAATCCACACATAGAGCAGCTACACTGTACCGAGTAATACAGTATATAGAACATATACATTGTACCAAATGATACAGGTTCGTGGGGGCCCATAGAACACTCTCATAATAAGTATAACATGTCCTACTATCAAATAGATACAGTTCTAGGATTCTGGCTTGTTATATACTTCGGAGAATGTTAATAGCCAGATCAGTCACCTATGAGATAGCATTAGACATGATAAATAGCAACAACATCGGCAACAGCAACGGCAACGGCATTGGTAGCGGAATAAAAATACAGCATCGGCATCAGACACCACATGGTACGGGCTGAGTTGTTCGTGATGGTGAAGGCATCATAAATTCCTCATGTAGCGATAATTGATTTATTGTGGTACCTATTATGAGGTAGCATTGTACACAGTAAACGGCAATGGCAAAGGCAGCGGCAGCGGCAGCAGCAACAGTATCGGTATAAATGTGTGGTAGGAATCCAATATCTTTCATATGGAATATGGATAACAAAACCAACTACACAACAGTGTTCATTCTACCTTAATATAACAATGTCGATACAAACTAATTCTGAGAATCGGCAGGATTGGCCATGTTCTCGTCATGGGATGATCTGAGTGGAATGTTTGACAATCTCCCTTCGAATGATTTCATAGCGCATTCCATCCTCTTCTTCAAAGTTGCAAATGTGCGTAACATGATATCTTGCTGTTCCAGTGTCTCAACCTCAGCCATGTAGAGACGATGGCTAGCATCCTTGTAAGAGGTGCCAAGGTGGTTTTGCAGGGCTTTCACTTCAGCATGGCAGCCCAACAGCTCTCTGTCTTTCAAAGTCTGCAACAGGATTAACTAACAGTCATGCAAATGAGGACACGGCACTTACTGGATCGGCTGGTAGCTGTAGCATGTTCTGGGCCACTATGTAGTATGGCATATCCTGCATGTTTCCAGACTGTAAATTCATCAGTGAGAGGGATGGATAGTCAAGCCAGCAGGAGCCCAGAGATGCCATCAGCCCCCGAATGGCATCGGCCAACAGACGGCATCAGCCAACAGACGGCATCGGCCTCAGCCAGCAGCAGCCAACAGCCTGACATCGGCCCAAGTATAGAATGACACTTCAAAAAAAAGAAAATCTTACCCCCCCATCTGCCATGTGTACATCAAATTCAATCTTCTTGCAATATGCCTCCATTGCCTGTTGTGTAGCTGGAATCATAAAAGGGGGCACAAGATAGTGCTGCCCATTGTCACCTCGGATAGCGACATATCCATCAGGAATATAAGTGTTGCTTTGCTGATCACTCATGGTATAGATAATATAGATGATAACAGGGTGATCAACAAACACTGTTTAATCAGCGAATCAAGGATCAATCAGTCATTATTTGTTTGTACATATCAATCAACAACAACATGTGATTGTTGATTTTTCACTTTCCTTATCAACACCCATCGAACTTCTTCATCCATCCAGCCCGACGCCGCACCCGTACCTGCAGCCGTTCCATTCATCATGAGCGTTACACATGAAGAAGTACTCGGCCACATCAGCCAGATCGAGCAAGCCGTGCGCCAAGGAATTCGTGAAAACAAACATCAAGGCCGTGATGAAGGCAAAAAAGGCGGCGCTTGTAAGCAGATATATAATCTGACAGTGAGCATACCTACTAACATCCTGCAGAAAACGTTATTTGCCTGGCAAAAGCAGAATCTCCCGGCCGACATGCAGGAAGTCTTCCAGGCTGAATCCTTCTTGTGGGGATTTGTGGTAGCATGGTACAATTCGGAGAGGACAGGGGACGAAGAATTCATTGAAGGTCAACGGAGGGCCATGAAAAGCTTCAATGAAAAAAAGGCGCAACCGAGATGGCAAAGGCAACAGCAACAGCAACAGCAGGGACACGAGGAACAGCATCGGCAGGGATATCAGGAACGGCAGTGGCAGGCACATTGGGAGCAGTAGCAGCGGTCAAACCGGGAGTGGGAGCGGGAATGGCAATGGCAGCAACATCCAGTACGGCACTGGCAGGGCCTGATGAACTGGCAACACCCACAATAGTTGTCAGGAAACAAAGGCCAGCAGCGGCGAAGCCTGCAAGAGCGGCACCGATACTGGCACTGGCCACAAAAGCGACACCAGCACCACCAGCACGAGGTCTTTACACTCCCCCACCTTTCCTAGTGGACTCCGATCGGATTCTGATCGGACACTC